>ONZH01000667.1:0-38293 GCA_900303285.1 Rhinella marina | reverse complement strand
CGCCTCGTACATCCAGTGACGTTTCTTAGAGGTAGACGTTCTCTTTCTTCATCTTCTCCTTTCAGACGTACCGCCATGATGATTTCTTTCAGCCATCTCTTCTCCCTGCGGAGTTTCACAGACATCTTAGTTTCATACTTTTCCTTCATCCTCTCACCTTATGAACGCCCCATCCTGCCGCCTCTATTACTGATATGCTGTACTCCCCAACACTATACTGCAGAAAATACCAGTACCACACAGATAGCGCCCCCTTCAATTATTGGCACACAGTGCCTTAAAGAATAACTGCACCCAGGAAACTGTGTCCGACACTAATAGTGCAAACATAAAGTCCCCCAAAAATAATGATACAACAAATGCCCTGTTGTGTGACAGAGAAAAAAATACCTCCTCTTAGTGCCCCCAGTGGAGCCAATGCCCCTATAGTGCCCTCATAATGTGTGTCAATGTGCTCTGTCCCCACATGAAGGCGATTGAAGGTGTAACTAATAGCGGCTGTATGACTTTCCTATCTTCGTATCCAAGCAGTGGAGCAGACCGGACCGGCAGAAGCTCAGGTTAGATGGATTCAAATGTAGACACGGTGATATGAACCAACATAGGTTTATTTGACCCAAACTACAGCAACAAGTGATGACACAATACTGGCTCTGGTAGTAGTGGTAGATGCTGTCCTGTAGGTGACTTTCCTGAGGCTGACTGCTGGTCAAAAACTGATGTCTTCACAAGACCAAGTGTCTGACTGTCCAGTCACAGAGGAAAGAAGCACTGAAAATGGCTGCAGGAAGTGACAAGGACCCAGGCTGCCTAAACCACGCCCAGCAGAGAAAAAACTTTACTACCAAGAGCAGAGACGTGCAGCATACAAATTCTGGCCAGCAGATGGCAGCAATACAACAATACATGGAAACAGCATGTTAAAGGGAGAATGATAATGAAATTGATTGAAATTCCATAACAAATATGAGGAGAACAGCACAGACATAGTGGGAATATTAAACACAAGATGGCCGAATACACAGGGGCACACAGCAGACTGTATCACACAGGATAGGATTAGATACACAGCTCAGCAGACTGTATCACACAGGATAGGATTAGATACACAGCTCAGCAGACTGTATCAGACAGGTTAGGATTAGATACACAGCTCAGCAGACTGTATCACACTTTATAGGATTAGATACACAGCTCAGCAGCCAGTATCACACTTTATAGGATTAGATACACAGCTCAGCAGACAGTATCACACAAAACAGGATTACATAAACAGCTCATCAGACTGTATCACACAGGATAGGATTAGATACAGAGCTCAGCAGACAGTATCACACAGGATAGGATTAGATACACAGTTTAGCAGACTGTATCACACAGGATAGGATTAGATACACAGCTCAGCAGTCAGTATCACAGGATAGGATTAGATACACCGCTCAGCAGACTGTATCACACAGGATAGGATTAGATACACAGCTCAGCGCACTGTATAACACGTGATAGGATTAGATACACAGCTCAGCAGTCAGTATCATACAGGATAGGATTAGATACACAGCTCAGCAGACTGTATCACACAGGATAGGATTAGATATACAGCTCTATATACAGCGCTATACTGTATAGTGACGGCGGAGATTATAACGGGACGTGGACGCATCGGCCTCAGCTTATTATTCTAACAGAGGCTCCACCCCACACATAGAAGAGAACATGTAGGGGCTCAGAGAAGGAGGCGGTGAAGGTGTATAAGTGTCTGATGGGGTTACACAGCTGATAGAAGGACAGACGTCCGGCCTCATAGTCTAAGAAGACGCCGAATGTAGGACATGTTGTATCTACACTGACGGGGAATCCGACTGAGCTGTGATACACTGTACATACTGTATCAGATATATACAAACACCAAGATTTATCATTAAGTGTAATACTAGACCGCCATCCTTCCCTTTCTATACTGGGATAGGACATTCCAAAGTCACATCCCCCTATCTGGTTCCACTCCACCTCCCAGTAATGTCTTCCTGAGGAGAGGCCACATCTACTTAACACCTGGGAATAAAACAGGAACCTTCCTGCTGATTTTGGTCTTTTCCGTTTATCTTTAGATTCTGTTGCTGTTTTCAGATCTTCTGATATCTTCACACATTCATTAGCAGTGTCTTCATCCAGCAATATGTCTGGAACATGGAGCCCGAGCTCTGATGTGACATTGGTGACAATATCCCTCATAGATCGGTGTAAGGTCAGTGAGATCAGAACCTCATCCAGATCATCCTCAGACCTGTCCTCTCCACCATCTCCCCCTGTGTCCTCATCATCTCCATCACCACATACTGTAATGTCACTTTCTTGTAGGAGTCTTATTGGGTCGGTGACATGACACATCTCCTCCACGTGACGCATCTTCCTGGACAGCTCGTCCTCCTCTATTTCCAGCTTCTTGATCAGATGAGATATCTGGGACACAATCTTCTCCTCCTGCCTGGAGATCTCGCTCAGCGCTTTCTTTTCTGCCATTTCCAGTTGTTTCATAAATATCTTCCTGACGTTCTCCCTCTTATCAGAGGCTTTCTCCTGGATATTCCTCTGACGATCCTGCAGATTCTGGAGTCTTATATCTATTTTTGCTTTTTGTGGGTTTAGTTCCTCCAGATATTTCCTCAGTTTTTTCTTCTTCTTCTCAGAGGCCTCATCCAGAAGTTGCACCTGGTGTCCCCTGTGCTCGCCGACCAGACAGCAGGACACACACACACAAGCCGCGTCCTGTGGGCAGAAATACTCCAGAACCTTTTTGTGGAGGGAACATTTTTTGCTGCCAAAGTTTCCAGTGGGTTCTGTTAAAACATGATCCACCATCTTGTTATGGGCCGTCAGGTGGTCATCACATAGAGAGATCTCACAATGCAGACATGTCCTCACAGCCGGTACAGGAGACTTTGTACAGTAAGTACAGAAGATCCTGGTCTCCTCCATATCAGGCTGAGCAGATAAGAAGCGCTCCACTATGTTCCTCAGCTTCCTGTTCTTCTCCGGGCCGGACGCTCCGGATATTCTGCTCTGCAGTCAGGACAGGAATACACTCCAGCTGCCTCCTGTGCATCCAGCGCACTCACAATACACGAGCGGCAGAAGTTGTGTCCACATCTCAGGGATACGGGATCTGTATAGAGGCTCAGACAGATGGAGCAGTCCAGCTCGGCCCTCAGATCAGCAGACGCCATCGTGGTACGGAGGAGCAGGAATCGAAAGTGAAAATGTCTCTTCTCATAAGAGGGCGGAGAGATCCGAGAGAAGAATTAACCCCTGCAGCTCACAGATCGTGTTTACTGCTGATTCATACTGAGGAAGACAATGATGAGTGATCACAGACGGGATCTGGTCTGGATCCTGGAGATGTAGTGACTCCACCTGTTCATAGAGAGAATCCACCTCCAGGACCAGGAAGGAGAAGAGGAAAAATCACCTACAAAACTACAGTAGAATAAAGCTCAGTCCGTACAAATATCGGGGGATGAAATGTCCGTGGAGGTTACTAGACGTTCCCTGAGTACAGGGGGCAGCACATAGATGGGGATTGGTTTACTCTATCGTCTCACCTAGCTCCCCCAAAAATATGTTTTCCGCCTTTTATACAGTTTATAGATTGGGTCAAGCTTGAAATCCAGATCCTCAACAGACAAGGGTCCATCAAGTCCAAATTACAGATGTAGGTATTCTTTAAAAAAAATGAAAGCTCCATTTCCACATTGTGATTACACATCACGTTCCCAGTGTAATATGATTGGACTCCCACACCCCGGATTACTGGAGGACCTGAGGACCCTGTGATGTCCCCTCTCTCCAAATGTTAATTTTCAGTCTAGGGGTAAAAGAATGAGAAGATATGACTCCTGGTGGTATGTGGGTCTTCCTCCATCTTTCTGCCAACTCCAAATGGCAGAAGACTCTATTTACTAGCAAAGCCCCGGGTGTCACCCTTACAACCTAAAAATACAAATGAACCAATAAGAAGGTGGTTTGTGGTTTAAGTGACGTATATCTCCTCATAGTGTACGTCTGGGCGCGGTCAGGATACTCCAGGCGGGAAAATCACTACAGGAGAATGCCTATTTCAGACACGTCCCCTCTGTAGACATCCATCTTTAACACCAAATATTGCAAACCAGTTATATCAGGGGCAGACAGACAGTAGAGGGCCCCTGTGCAAAGATTGTGCCCGGGCCCCCCACCCCCATGACAAATTCTCAACTTAACCTATTCCCTCCTAACATTACATACAACAATACAAAACATAGGGTGAGGCTACTTTCACACCTGAAGCACTATAATCCACAGCATGCAGAGGTTTGTGTCCCGCTGATTCTCGGCATTTTTGGCAGATGTGGTCGGATCTCTGCCGGACCTCATTATAGTTAATGGGACCAGCAGTCATTCTGCATCCAGCAGTGCCGGAGCCGGTGAATTTCAGCAGGCTGTTCTCTGCCGGCCAGAATCACTAACGAAGATGTGAAGGTCGCCTAATACAGCGCCTCGTACATTCAGTGACGTCTTCTTAGAGGTAGATGTTCTCTTTCCTCATCTTCTCCTTTCAGACGGACCGCCATGATGATTTCTTTAAGCCATCTCTTCTCCCTGTGGAGTTTCACAAGCAGACATCTTAGTTTCATACTTTTCCATCATCCTCTCACCTTCTGAACGCCCCATCCGGCCGCCTCTAATACTGATACGCTGTGCTCCCCAACACTATACTGCAGAAACAGTCCCCCTGAAAATACTAGTTACACACAGATAGCGCCCCCTTCAATAATTATTGGCACAGAGTGCCCTAAAGAATAACTGCACCCAGGAAACTGTGTCCGACACTAATAGTGCAAACATAAAGTCCCCCAAAAATAATGATACAACAAATGCCCTGTTGTGTGACAGAAAAAAATGCCTCCTCTTAGTGCCCCCAGTGGAGCCAATGCCCCTATAGTGCCCTCATTATGTGTGTCAATGTGCTCTGTCCCCACATGAAGGCGATTGAAGGTGTAACTGATAGCGGCTGTGTGACTTTCCTATCTTCGTATCCAAGCAGTGGAGCAGACCGGACCGGCAGGAGCTCAGGTTAGATGGATTCCAATGTAGACACGGTGATGTGAACCAACATGGGTTTATTTGACCCAAACTACAGCAACAAGCGATGACACAATACTGGCTCTGGTAGTAGTGGTAGATGCTGTCCTGTAGGTGACTTTCCTGAGGCTGACTGCTGGTCAAAAACTGATGTCTTCACAAGACCAAGTGTCTGACTGTCCAGTCACAGAGGAAAGAAGCACTGAAAATGGCTGCAGGAAGTGACAAGGACCCAGGCTGCCTAAACCACGCCCAGCAGAGAAAAAACTTTACTAACAAGAGCAGAGACGTGCAGCATACACATTCTGGCCAGCAGATGGCAGCAACACAACAATACATGGAAACAGCATGTTAAAGGGAGAATGATAATGAAATTGATTCAAATTCCATAACAAATATGAGGAGAACAATACAGACATAGTGGGAATATTAAACACAAGATGGCCAAACACACAGGGGCACACAGCAGACTGTATCAGACAGGTTAGGATTAGATACACAGCTCAGCAGACTGTATCACACAGGATAGGATTAGATACACAGCTCAGCAGACTGTATCACACATTATAGGATTAGATACACAGCTCAGCAGACAGTATCGCACAGGATAGGATTAGATACACAGCTCAGCAGACAGTATCACACAGGATAGGATTAGATACACAGCTCAGCAGACTGTATCACACATAGGATTAGATACACAGCTCAGCAGACAGTATCACACTTTATAGGATTAGATACACAGCTCAGCAGACAGTATCACACAGGATAGGATTAGATACACAGCTCAGCAGACTGTATCACACAGGACAGGATTAGATACACAGATCAGCAGACAGTATCACACAGGATAGGATTAGATACACAGCTCAGCAGACAGTATCACACAGGATAGGATTAGATACACAGCTCAGCAGACTGTATCACACAGGATAGGATTATAAAGTGACATTTTTTACATGTAGCTGATATAACACTTCCTCCATACCTCCCAACTTTTGAAAATTGCAAAGAGGGACAATGTGTGCGGCCGTGCATCACGGCAGTTTTTTCCATACTAGGCCACACCTCTAACTCCGCCCAAAGCATAATTACTGGAGCCCCTGTGGCAATTTTTTTCTTGCACATCATTGTCCATATAAATATAAGCACATAAATCATTAGATTATAGATATTTTAAGGTCCCCAATGGCACCAAATAATGAAGTTCTGGTCTAATTTATAGGTATAGACACTTTATTAAGGAGCAATTTAGTAAATTTATTAATGCACATTTATGCATTAATCCTCCAGGTCAAAAAGAGGGACATTTAAGGAGAAAAGAGGGACAGAGGGACATGGGTCAAAAAGAGGGACTGTCCCTCCAAAAGAGGGACACTTGGGAGGTATGCACTTCCTCACTCTCTACTCGTTTTCTGATTGTCAGTCTTCACTGTGGTCGCATTCTATTCAGCGGTCAGGAAGGTCTATGAGAAAGTCTGGAATCTCTGTCATTCATTAGAGAATCAGATGCAGGAAGCTGATGAATGATGAGATTACACAGAGAGCGGTGAAGACGAGCACAGACATACAGAGAATATCCCGGGACGTCTGATATGTTTCCTGCTCATCACTCATACGTCCCTCACATGGAGCGAGCGAGTTCTTTCTGATTGTGAAAGTATTCACGCCCCTGTGTTACTGAAGGGAGGGATGTTCTGATACTGATGGTTGTCAGGCTGGAGTGCGGGGTCAGAGTCGGGGGGCACAGACTTTGGGGGGATTTATCATCAGGGTGAGATCAGTTTTTCTTCAGTCCTCGTCTTACATTTCTCAGATGTCGCCCGCTGTGCGGTAATTGTGCCGCAGCTTTAAACCGAACACTAGAAATTCTGCCGCAGTTTCTCTCCGCCGCCCCCATTACTGGAGAGGGTGGGGGAGATTTCCCCGGATTTGTTACTTTTTAATTGTCACTGAGACAAAATGTAGTCACAAATGGGGATTCTACGTTATCCTCACTAATTTATGTAAGGGGGGCGTGGCAAGGAAAGGAAGGGGAGGAGCCATCAGCCCTGGCACATATATCATCACTTACAGCAGTATTCACACCACGAGGCTGATACCGACCTACAGGAACAGCGTCTCTGTGTCCTCGGCCCCTGATAAAGAATATACGAGCTCCGGAGAATTCCCCACAGGACGCGGACTCGCTGCCCGTCCCAAGCAAATTCCCAGCTTTACTATCAAAACATAGAGGGGGGAATTTATCATTAGGAGAATATTTGAAGTCAGTTTTGCTTGCATCTATGTTGGAGTACTTTGTGCCACATTTATCAAACGTCACAGGTTGTTTGATAAATGTGACTTGTCCTTAAACCTAACACTTCTGTCTAGAGAAGCTACTCCACTTTTCCTACTCCACCCTCCTCCTGGAGTGAGATTGCGACTATTTTGCGACTTTTTTAAAAAAGTCGCAATGATAAATCTGGAGTGAAACTCATTAACATGGCTAACCACACCCACTTTTCCACCCATTTTACAAACTGGAGTGAGTGGTGTACACATGCAAAAAGTCGCAAAAAAATGCGCAAAAAAGTCGCAAAAGCCCTATCGTGCGACTTTTTGAAGACAGAATTCTGGAGTGAAGGTGTGATAAATCAGGGCCATAGAGTCTTCTGGAGCACAGGACGGAGAAGGGGGAATCAAAACTAGTAATTTTTTTAAAATCAAATAGTTTTTATTAATTTTTACCAATTTTACAAACCAGATGTAATCATAAAGAGAAACAAAGTATAACCCCCCCCCCATATATCGCAGATGTGCGCCAAAGTCCCGGATGCTTCCGGTGTATCAGTCATATAACAGCAAGGACGACATTTATCTCCGTCCGATTCTCAGCTCCCCTTAGACTAATACATCCGTTATATACTGACTACCCCCTGATATATATATATATAGTCCGCACAATGCCGGACGTTATCAGAACATGAAGCGACTGCGTTCAGTGTCTCAGTTTTCCCCGCGGGTGTAATGTGTTTTGTTTTTCACGCTCGTGATAAAAAACTGAAGGTTTACAAACGACATCTCCCAACAACCATCAGTGAAAACCGCATCGCACCCGGACTGCATTCCGGTTATATCCGGACACAATGCGTTTTTCACTGAAGCCCCATTCACTTCTATGGGGACAGGGCTGCGTGAAGAACGCAGAAAGGATACGTGAAATAAATGGGTCAGGATTCAGTGCAGGCGACGCGTTCACATCACACATCGCACGGAAAACTCACTAGTGTGAAAGAAGCCAAAGGGTTTTTTTTTAATTTGTTTATCAAGAAGGCGATTATAATGAAGGGATATTAACCCCTTAGTACCTCCATGAGGGGCAGTAAGGGCTCAGGTGGAGTGACGGGTGGCAGGGCGCGGTGGAGAGGGTCCTTCCTGTCTACATACACTGCTCATCTACACAGACATACAGCTCTGCTCCATACACTGCTCAACTACACAGACATACAGCTCTGCTCCATACACTGCTCATCTACACAGACATACAGCTCTGCTCCATACACTGCTCAACTACACAGACATACAGCTCTGCTACATACACTGCTCATCTACACAGACATACAGCTCTGCTCCATACACTGCTCATCTACACAGACATACAGCTCTGCTCCATACACTGCTCAACTACACAGACATACAGCTCTGCTACATACACTGCTCATCTACACAGACGTACAGCTCTGCTCCATACACTGCTCATCTACACAGACATACAGCTCTGCTACATACACTGCTCAACTACATAGACATACAGCTCGGCTACATACACTGCTCATCTACACAGACATACAGCTCGGCTACATACACTGCTCAACTACACAGACATACAGCTCTGCTACATACACTGCTCATCTACACAGACATACAGCTCTGCTACATACACTGCTCATCTACACAGACATACAGCTCTGCTACATACACTGCTCAACTACACAGACATACAGCTCTGCTCCATACACTGCTCATCTACACAGACATACAGCTCTGCTACATACACTGCTCATCTACACAGACATACAGCTCTGCTACATACACTGCTCATCTACACAGACATACAGCTCTGCTACATACACTGCTCATCTACACAGACATACAGCTCTGCTCCATACACTGCTCAACTACACAGACATACAGCTCTGCTACATACACTGCTCTTCTACACAGACATACAGCTCTGCTACATACACTGCTCATCTACACAGACATACAGCTCTGCTACATACACTGCTCATCTACACAGACATACAGCTCTGCTACATACACTGCTCATCTACACAGACATACAGCTCTGCTCCATACACTGCTCATCTACACAGACATACAGCTCTGCTCCATACACTGCTCATCTACACAGACATACAGCTCTGCTCCATACACTGCTCATCTACACAGACATACAGCTCTGCTCCATACACTGCTCATCTACACGGACATACAGCTCGGCTACATACACTGCTCAACTACACAGACATACAGCTCTGCTCCATACACTGCTCATCTACACAGACATACAGCTCTGCTCCATACACTGCTCAACTACACAGACATATAGCTCTGCTCCATACACTGCTCAACTACACAGACATACAGCTCTGCTACATACACTGCTCATCTACACAGACATACAGCTCTGCTCCATACACTGCTCATCTACACAGACATACAGCTCTGCTCCATACACTGCTCATCTACACAGACATACAGCTCTGCTACATACAGTAAGTAACAGCAGGTATATCGTATTCCTATCACTTTTCCGCAGGACGACAAACAGAAAAACGAAAAATGAAAATGAAAAGCGCAAAATAAAACCCTCCAGGGAAGAAAAGTGTCAGTTACAGTGAGAGGCGCCGGGAAGCTCGTGCCTCCAGGACGTGAGACGGTCGAAAAAACACAAGAAATGCTGCGTACAGTAACCCCCCCCCATGGAGCCGCCATATACATTGTGTGATCGGAGGCTCCGCCCATACAGAGCTATATAGTGACTTATAGGCGGAGATTATAACGGGACGTGGACGCATCGGCCTCAGCTTATTATTCTAACAGAGGCTCCACCCCGCACATAGAAGATAACATGTAGGGGCTCAGAGAAGGAGGCGGTGAAGGTGTATAAGTGTCTGATGGGGTCACACAGCTGATAGAAGGACAGACGTCCGGCCTCATAGTCTAAGAAGACGCCGAATGTAGGACATGTTCTATCTACACTGACGGGGAATCTGACTGCGCTGTGATACACATCACATACTGTACCAGATATATACAAACTCCAAGGTTTATCATTATATCCAATATAAGACGGCCCTCCTTCCCTTTCTATACTGGGATAGGACATTCCAATGTCACATCCTCCTATCTGGTCCCACTTCACCTCCCAGTAATGTCTTCCTGAGGAGAGGCCACATCTACTTAACACCTGGGGATAAGTCAGGAACCTTCCTGCTGATTTTGGTCTTTTTTGTTTATCTTCTGTTCTTGTTGCTGTTTTCCGATCTTCTGATATCTTCACCCGTTCATTAGCAGTGTCCTCATCCAGCAATATGTCTGGAACATGGAGCCCGAGCTCTGATGTGACATTGGTGACAATATCCCTCATAGATCGGTGTAAGGTCAGTGAGATCAGAACCTCATCCAGATCATGCTCAGACCTGTCCTCTCCACCATCTCCCCCTGTGTCCTCATCATCTCCATCACCACATACTGTAATGTCACTTTCTTGTAGGAGTCTTATTGGGTCGGTGACATGACACATCTCCTCCACGTGACGCATCTTCCTGGACAGCTCGTCCTCCTCTATTTCCAGCTTCTTGATCAGATCAGATATCTGGGACACAATCTTCTCCTCCTGCCTGGAGATCTCGCTCAGCGCTTTCTTTTCTGCCATTTCCAGTTGTTTCTTAATGTCCATAAATAACTTCCTGACGTTCTCCCTCTTATCAGAGGCTTTCTCCTGGATATTCCTCTGACGATCCTGCAGATTCTGGAGTCTTCTATCAATTTTTGCTTTTTGTGGGTTTAGTTCCTCCAGATATTTCCTCAGTTTCTCTTTCTCCTTCTCAGACGCCTCATCCAGTAGCTCCACATCATGTCCCCTGTGCTCGCCGACCAGACAGCAGGACACACAGATACAGGCGGCGTCTATAGGACAGTAGTATTTCAGCACCTCCTTGTGTGTGGAGCATTTTCTCTCCTTCGGGGTCGCAGTGGGTTCAACCAAAGTATGTTCTGATGACTTACTGTGTCTACTCAAGTGATCTCCACAGAACGAGGCCTCACACTGCAGACATGTCCTCACAGCCGGTACAGGAGACTTTGTACAGTAAGTACAGAAGATCCTGGTCTCCTCCATATCAGGCTGAGCAGATAAGAAGCGCTCCACTATATTCCTCAGCTTCCTGTTCTTCTCCAGGGCCGGACGCTCCGGATATTCTGCTCTGCAGTCAGGACAGGAATACACTCCAGCTGCCTCCTGTGCATCCAGCGCACTCACAATACACGAGCGGCAGAAGTTGTGTCCACATCTCAGGGATACGGGATCTGTATAGAGGCTCAGGCAGATGGAGCAGTCCAGCTCGGCCCTCAGATCAGCAGACGCCATCGTGGTACGGAGGAGCAGGAATCGAAAGTGAAAATGTCTCTTCTCATAAGAGGGCGGAGAGCTCCGGGAGAAGAATTAACCCCTGCAGCTCAGAGATTGTGTTCCATTGAGATATAAGCAGAAAACCCAGTAAACTTCAGTACAAAAAAAAGAAGAGTCCATCAGAAATGTTGGGGGAGTGAAGAGAACCTCAGTTCTGTCTCTTCCAATCAGGATAATGAAACATATGGAGTATTACAGGTGACCCCTGTAGTAGGTTGATGATGGTCTCCATCCGGTGCAATCGAGCTGAATATATTATTTTCCTCCCATCTGTCACTAGGTTTTAACCTATGTATTTAAATACATAGGTTAAAACCCCTTAACTAGTACAGTTATAACATACCTTTATTGCAGAGTACAGCGCAGCGGTTGTGATGAAAAACCAACTTAAAACTCTATGCTAATGAGCCTTCGGAGCACCGGGGCCCGAGGCTCTCCCCCATGCCGACGTCCACGCCCCTCTAGAATTAGATTGACAGCACTAGACCGTTTGGTCTAGCGCTGAAATCCGGCGCCTGCGCAGTCCGTTCGCGCCGGCGCATGCGCACAAGGATGGAAGCACCGTTTGGTCTAGCGCTGTCAATCTAATTCCAGAGGGGCGTGGACGTCGGCATGGGGGAGAGCCTCGGGCCCCGGGGGGCGGTGAAGAAGCGGTGCTCAGGAAGAAAGAGCCCGCCCCCCGGTGCTCCGAAGGCTCATTAGCATAGAGTTTTAAGTTGGTTTTTCAGCACAACCGCTGTGCTGTACTCTGCAATAAAGGTTATAGGTTTTAGGTTAAAACCTAAAATTAATGAAAGTGAGTGGCTCACCACCAGAGATCAATGGAGCGTCGAGGTGCTCAAATCCAGGCTCTACCCACAGCCTAATAGAACAATAGAATAAATAACTTGTATTTATGGATAAGCACACTCTATCTGGTATTGGTATCCAAATGGAAGTGTAGAGAATATAGAATAGTATGATAGTGTCAAATTATCATAAATGTTTATTAATAATACATAGAGTACTAAAACTGTAGTATATATGACAGACAATAAACCGCTGGCCAGCGTGAAGCAGATAAAAACCAAATAAAAACAAGAAAAAAATGGAAAAAATTATAAGAATTAAAAATAAAAGTAAAAAGTATAAAGTCTAAAATATGAGAGTCTTTTGTTCCTTCTTGGAGTCCCTCTTTTTAATTCCCTTTTGGGTAAATAGTGTTGAAAAATGCAGTATAGTCTTATTAGTACTTAGCAGAACGCTCATTCAATGTTCACTGTACTTTTTAGTGACATACATAAATGATGCTTTCATGGATAATGTTGTGGTACATTACCCCTCCACTGTATCTCCGTTGAGAAACAGTGTAGTCGTGGGTCTTGTATTTCAGAGGTATTGGAAGCCGCTCCGTCCGTACTCGGCTTGGATGCTCCTAATCATCAGCACGAGGACGTCAGTGTCCGTACTGTCCCTCATATGCCAAACGCGTTTCGGGGCGTATTCTCCTGCCCCTTCCTCAGTGGCTGCCAATATTGGGCTGTGGACTTGGCGGACTTAAATAGTCTTGTAATGATGTATCATTAGGTTACAGCGGAAAACACTGACATGGATTTGGATTGGCATCAATATGGTTTCATCGTAGGTAAATTCAGATGAATAATAAAACCAAAACGTATCAATATTCAGTACATATAGTGATGAATATGTGTATAAAAAAGAGAGGATATGAGAAAAAATATAGAAATATACAGAAATGAATATATAGTAGATGTGCTTACAACTGCTGGTTTTTGGTACTTTGTGCAATTTTTTTGTTTTTTTCTATTGACAAATGTCTACATTTTTTAGTGCATATAATTCAATATTTTATAATAATAGTTGTGATTTATGATGTGTTTTGTTTTTATGTGTGACGTTTATTTGCCTTTCTTATCCATATGACTACATGTTCAAGTGAGTATTATTGTGTGTTTGGTTTTTGAGTTTGTGTATAATTTTCCCCACTGATGTTATTATCTGTCTTGTCTTTTTTCATTTCTTTCATTGATCAGTTTCAAATGAGTAGTAAGACCAAAAATACTCAGTATATATAGAGATGAATATGTATATAAAAAAGGAAGAATGCAGAAAGAGTGTAGAAGTGTACAAAAAATGAGTATATGATTAATGTGCTTTCTACTGCTGGTTTTTGGTGCTTTGTGTTTGTGCGTGATTAGTTAGTCTAAATTTTTTATTAACAAGTATCTGTATTTGTTAATGTGTATACTTCAATATTTTATAATAATTGTGATTTTTTATGTGTCTATTTTCAGTTTATTTGGCGTTCATTTACCTTCCTTATCCATATGGCTACGTGTTTAGGTGAGTGTATTTGGTTGTGAATAATTTTCCCACTGATGTGGTTATCTGTTTTGTATTTTTTCTTTTATTAATTAATTACATGTTTCTTTCTAGATGATTCAATGTCGGGTTTGGGTGGGGGGCCTCACAGGGAGGGGGGTCAGGGTGCTGGTAAAAACAGCCCGACCCTGACCACCCGTCCCTGAAGGGCACCCCACCCTATTCATCAAGGGTCTATAGGAAACCGAAGATCTCCATCTCTGCGTTTAGACCTTTTGGGATCATTGTCTCGAATTCAAAAATTCTCCTTGAAAATTCTCCTCTAGAATAGAGTCTCTTTAATAATTTGGCTTCGTTATTACTTTAATTTCCCTGAATTAATGGTGGATTCTTCTTTACGGTTTCCAATGCTGGGGTCCATGGCGGTGACCAGACGATCAGCAAGTGTAGGAGGTTAATGACCAGAGGAGAATCGTTATACCTATAGACTGGTAGACTCTGGTGCAGTCACTGTGTACATACATTACTTATCCTGTACTGATCCTGAGTTATATCCTGTATTATACTCCAGAGCTGCACTCACTATTCTGCTGGTGCAGTCACTGTGTACATACATTACTTATCCTGTACTGATCCTGAGTTATATCCTGTATTATACTCCAGAGCTGCACTCACTATTCTGCTGGTGCAGTCACTGTGTACATACATCACTTATCCTGTACTGATCCTGAGTTATATCCTGTATTATACTCCAGAGCTGCACTCACTATTCTGCTGGTGCAGTCACTGTGTACATACATTACTTATCCTGTACTGATCCTGAGTTACATCCTGTATTATACTCCAGAGCTGCACTCACTATTCTGCTGGTGCAGTCACTGTGTACATACATTACTTATCCTGTACTGATCCTGAGTTACATCCTGTATTATACTCCAGAGCTGCACTCACTATTCTGCTGGTGCAGTCACTGTGTACATACATTACTTATCCTGTACTGATCCTGAGTTATATCCTGTATTATACTCCAGAGCTGCACTCACTATTCTGCTGGTGCAGTCACTGTGTACATACATTACTTATCCTGTACTGATCCTGAGTTACATCCTGTATTATACTCCAGAGCTGCACTCACTATTCTGCTGGTGGAGTCACTGTGTACATACATTGCTTATCCTGTACTGATCCTGAGTTACATCCTGTGTTATTCCCCAGAGCTGCACTCACTATTCTGCTGGTGCAGTCACTGTGTACATACATTACATATCCTGTACTGATCCTGAGTTACATCCTGTATTATACTCCAGAGCTGCACTCACTATTCTGCTGGTGCAGTCACTGTGTACATACATTACTTATCCTGTACTGATCCTGAGTTACATCCTGTATTATACTCCAGAGCTGCACTCACTATTCTGCTGGTGCAGTCACTGTGTACATACATTACTTATCCTGTACTGATCCTGAGTTACATCCTGTATTATACTCCAGAGCTGCACTCACTATTCTGCTGGTGCAGTCACTGTGTACATACATTACTTATCCTGTACTGATCCTGAGTTACATCCTGTATTATACTCCAGAGCTGCACTCACTATTCTGCTGGTGCAGTCACTGTGTACATACATTACTTATCCTGTACTGATCCTGAGTTACATCCTGTATTATACTCCAGAGCTGCACTCACTATTCTGCTGGTGCAGTCACTGTGTACATACATTACTTATCCTGTACTGATCCTGAGTTACATCCTGTATTATACTCCAGAGCTGCACTCACTATTCTGCTGGTGCAGTCACTGTGTACATACATTACTTATCCTGTACTGATCCTGAGTTACATCCTGTATTATACTCCAGAGCTGCACTCACTATTCTGCTGGTGCAGTCACTGTGTACATACATTACTTATCCTGTACTGATCCTGAGTTACATCCTGTATTATACTCCACAGCTGCACTCACTATTCTGCTGGTGCAGTCACTGTGTACATACATTACTTATCCTGTACTGACCCTGAATAATATCCAGTACTGATCCCTGTGACTCCCCTCCCCCACTAGTGACCCAATCGGAGGCTGTACCATTAATAAGCATTTCCAATCACTGAGTCAGACGTCCACGTATTCTCCCCCAGTCCTACTACTACTACCACTACTACTACTACTACTACTACTACTACTACTCATTCTCAGGACCCTGTAAAGTTAAAAGCGGGCGCCATTGTGGTGTTTTAAACATAAGACCTGTACATTTTACAGCATAGGGAACGTTGTAAAACTTTTTTTTCCAATTCCTCTAGATTTGGTTTTTTTTTCAGCTCCTCACTACATCGTATGCAATATTAAATTTTGCCATTAGAAAGTACAACTTGTCCCACAAAAAACAAGCCCTCATACGGCTATGTGACCGGAAAAGTAAAAAAGTTATGGCTCTTGGAGTGAAAAACGAAAATGCAAACATGGAAAATCACAAGGTCCTTGAAGGGTTAATAATTGATTGGGGTTGTCGGTAACTGGGAATGAGTGGGGGGATGGGATGACACGTATGGATGATATGTGCACATTGTACACGGCTGTGGTATAATAATTACAGTGACAATAAAGTCTTATCTTATCACTCAGCAGTTTACGACCTTTGAACTATGGTCACATGTCATTATCGCTTACATCCTGGTCACATGTGAATTGCCGGTGTTCCCCCTCGATCGCGCGGTCCCGGGCAGCCTGGCTTCAGTCACGTCCCCCTTACCCTCTGCTTCCCTCGGGGCCGATGCCGTTGTCAGATGTGCTGTAAATCGCCGTCGTGGTTACGGTTTAGGCTTTAGTTTCCTTTGTGTTATTATTCTGAATATGGAGCGGGGTGAATCCTAATTCTGCTTGTAGATGAGCTGTGGGTTTATATACCACTACTGGACTCACACGTTGTCGTGCCGGAGGAAGGCGACGGTCCGGCGCTGAACGCGTAGTATGTTCTGAACTAGGTTTGGTTTTATTTACTCTTAATACATTATGTTAAGATCCAGTTCGGCGCCCTGCACTCCATTTTCCAAACTCTCCCAAGTTAATAATTGTGGAACAGATCCCTGAGATGAATCCAGATAGATATCATAGCCTTCCTGACTGTCTTTGGGTTTGTAAATCGTGCACCCGAAGCATTAAAGGAGACACTAGCGGCCCCCTCAGTCTTACATAAATGACGCCTCTTTCTATAGATTTCTGTATATTTACGGATACTGATATGAATCCGGCGCGATGAATCTATGTGAGAAGTTATTACATCTACAAAAGGGATTTTGTCTGGAATCCGGATTTCCATAGTCTCTAATGAGGAGATGGTTGTGCCCGGATTTCCCTAGTCTCTAATGAGGAGATGGTTGTGCCCGGATTTCCATAGTCTCTAATGAGGAGATGTTTGTGCCTGGATTTCCATAGTCTCTAATGAGGAGATGGCTGTGCCCGGATTTCCCTACTCTCTAATGAGGAGATGTTTGTGCCCGGATTTCTCTAGCCTCTAATGAGGAGATGGTTGTGCCCGGATTTCTCTAGTCTCTAATGAGGAGATGGTTGTGCCCGGATTTCCTTAGTCTCTAATGAGGAGATGTTTGTGCCCGGATTTCCTTAGTCTCTAATGAGGAAATGTTTGTGCCCGGATTTCCTTAGTCTCTAATGAGGAGATTGTGCCCGGATTGTCTGCTCCTTCTAGATGACATTTCCAGGCTGCGCTGTTCACGATTCATTTCTAGATTCTCTTCATCTTCTCTGCCTTTTATTACACCGTCACTATCTGAGCAGCCTCTTCCCGCCGCTCCATTTTTTTTTTAGATCTCTTAGCTTCCTGCGTTTTCCTTCAGATCCGGCTCTTTATTTCCCATTTTCCCTTTACTCCTTCGGGATTTTATCTCCAGTCTATGCTCTAGATTTGGGGAACAATCCAGGAGGTGACCATTGGCTTCCTTATAGAAGGGGATTCTCCTCCCAGCCCTACTCGCTGTCTGTCCACACTCTGATTGCTGCTCTGAAGTTCTTTGTGATAAATGACATCCGATGCTATAAAATGAGTATAAAGTGTGAGGTCAGTGCTCCAGAGATGAGGGCTTTATACGGAGATTCCAACAGACGATACGAGCAGAGACATAATCCATCTAATCAGCAGTAATCCCAATACATTCTATTCCTTATGTTATAGACATGGACGCTCCGCACTCCTCTCTTCCATCACTGTCTCCTCCTCAAGTACCTGCCCCAAGTAAGGTCCCTCCAGGACCGGCCTCAGGGGTGTGCGACCGCACAGGGCATAGTACGCTGCTCTCCTGAAGGGGGCGCCAGATTTTGCCCTTTTCCCAGCACCTGGTCACAACAATTTTCCGGCTTCCAGACGCCCCTTCACTAGATGAATGCTATAGTCTCAGCTCCCTGCTTCACTATGAAGCAGCCAGTGCTCTCCAGCAGCAGACATGGTATAGTGACACATTGTACCCGCTGGGCTGTGTTCAAAGAGCGTACAGGACAGGACTCTGTTCAGCTCAGCAGGCGCGATGACGTCATCACATCGTGCCTTCTGCTGGAGAGAGTGAGGTGATCTTTGCTCACAGGAGAAAAGAGGCTGCGAGGTAAGTATCAGATTTATTTTTTGTTACTGGATTGGGACCACTAAGTGGGCAGAACTACTGAATTGGGGGCATTAAGGAGGTAGAATCACTGGATGGGGGCACTAAGCAGGCAAAACTAATGGATGGGGAGCTAAAGGGGCAGGAGTACTGAATTCAGGGCACTAAGGGGGCAGAACTAATGGACTGGGGACACTAAGAGGGCAGCAATATTGGATATGGAAACTAAGGGGGGTACTAAGGGGGCAGAACTACTGTATGGGGGCACTAAGGGGGAAGAATTACTGGATGAGGGCACTAGGGGTCAGCATTACTGGATTGGGGGCACTAAGGTGGTAGCACTACTGAATGGGGGTACTAAGGGTCAGAACTACTGGATGGAGGCAAAACTACTGCATTAAGGGCACTAAGATGAAGATCTACTGAATTGGGGGCACTAAGGGGGCAGAACTACTGTATGAGGGCACCAAGAGTGAGCATTACTGTATTTGGGGCACTAAGGGGGCAGCACTACTGGACGGGGCACTAAGAGGACAGAACTACTGAATTAGGAGCACAGAATGACAGCACTATCAGATGAGAGCACCAAGTGGGCACCAAGGGAGCCTTTTACTGTGTAGGGGCACTAAGGAGGCATTTTACTCTTTGGGGACACTTAAAGGGCTTAACTAATGTATGGTGGCACTAATGGGGCATAACTACTATGAGATAGCACTATGGCGACATAACTAGTGTATGGGGGCACTATGTGGGCATAATTACTGTGTGTGGACACTAAGGGGGCATAACTACTCTTCAGGGTCACTTAAAAGGTATTCTGTGTGAGGGCACTAACATTGCATTCTTATTTTGAGTGTCACCATGGGTATAACTACTGTGAAAGTGCAGGCACATGCCACAGCTGCAACATTCTGCAGATGTCTTTATGGTGTCTTCTGGACGGGCTTGAATCTGAAGAATGTTGAAGGTGGCGCAATGTTTTTGCACTGCTTACATCACTAATGCACTGATAATGCACCCCAAGAATGCCCCATTAGTAATACTGCCCCCTACAGTGCCCCCAATACTGAAAATGCTCCCCAAGAGTGCCTACATTAGTAATACTGCCTCCTACTGTGCCCCCAACCGTGACAACACTCCTCAAGAGTGCGCCCATTTATAGAAGATCCCTTCAGTATTAATAATGCCCTCACAGAGCCCCCAGTGGAAATAGCCCCCCCCCCATTGTCCCCCCAGTGGTAATAAAGTGCTCTACAGCCCCCTAAGTAGTAATAAGGCCCCTGTAGTGCTCTTAGGCTACTTTCACACTGGCGGCAGGCCTGATCCGGCAGGTGAAGGGTGCTGCCGGATCAGGCCTGCCGCAGTGACATGTGTGGAGCCGGAACCGCGCTCCGGCCCCACACATGTCACACAGTACATACATACACACACATATAGACAAACAAACACACATACATACTTACATGCTCCCGGCAGGTCTTCGGAGCGTCAGAGGGACAGGACAGCTCACACAGGTCACGATTCCCCACAGCGCCCTCTGCTGGGCGCCTGGTGGAATCGTCATCTGTGCGCGCCGTCCTGTCCCTCTGACGCTCCGAAGACCTGCCGGGGAGCATGTAAGTATGTATGTGTGTTTGTTTGTCTATATGTGTGTGTGTGTGTATGTTTATGTGTATGTCTGTGTCTGTATGTGTCTATGTGTAGCCGGATCCGTAATGGACTCCATTGAAAGTCAATGGAGGGCGGATCCGGTTACCATTATGGTCACACCAGACGGATCCACCCCCATTGACTTGCATTGGGGGTCATTCCGGATCCGTCTTGGTGCGGATGCCTGGACCGGAGAGCAGCATGCTGCGGTTTGTTCTCCGGTCTGAAGACGGAACGGAATGCTTTCAGGAGCCTCCGTTGTCTTCAGTTCAGTTTTGTCCCCATTGACAATGAATGGGGACAAAACTGAAGCGTTTTATTCCGGTATTGAGCCCCTATGACGGAACTCAATACCGGAATTTTAAAACGCTAGTGTGAAAGTAGCCTTAGTAGAAATAATGCAGATCTATAAGTCCCTCCTATAGAACCCCCAGTAGTAATAAGAATGCCTAATGTCCCCTGGATTTATAATACCCCTACAGTGCCCCCAGTATTTATACTGACCCCTACTGTTATAATGCTCACCCTGAAGTGCCTGCTGTAGTTATATTCTTCCCTCCACCATACAGTCTCATGTAAATAACATCCCTCTTTATCTAAAGCCCCCTCCAAAATACAGTCCCATGTAAATAGCATCCCTCCCGTCAGCCCTAACATACAGTCCAAGTTAAATAACTACAACTCCCAGCATTGCTCTGCCTCTCCCTTCACTTACCTCTCCTCAGGGAGCAGATACCACCAAAGCTTCTTCCCACAGGACTTCTCAACAACTATCTGTTTTATTGGTCACATGACCTGTGATGTCATCACAGGTCCTTCAGCTCTTCCAGTGCATTAGATTCAATTGCATTGTCATCCTGAGGACTTACAGTTGTATCTAGCAGGCGAGCAGGACGCTCGGGGCCTGTGAGGAAAAAACTGGGGCCCAGGCCCTGAATTTTTTAACCTAGCAATGCCCCAACCCTAAATGTAATTGTGTGCACATGATGGGGGAGAAAGGGCAGATGATGGAGAAAAGGGCGAGCTTAGTAAATGTGCCCCAGGGTCACACACAATGGACACATTTACTTACTTTGATTTGTGCAAGTGCACTTTTTTTTTTACAACTGAATTAGTTGCAAAAAGTGTAATTTTTGCTCCACTCCAGGAGCGGACTTGTTTTTACTGAACAGTTTTAATGCAAAAAAAGTCATACTTTACCTTTGCGACTTTTCTCCGCACAGTGCGATTTTTTTCATGCGCAAATAAATGAGTGAATATGAACCCATCTAACCAGGGATCAGCAACTTTTGGCACTCCAGCTGCTGTGAGACTACAACTCCCAGCATATACCCTTTCTTGGAAGTTCTTGTAACTCCCATGGAAATGAAAAGAGGATTCTGGGAGTTGTAGTTTGAGAACCTCCGGAGGTGCCGGAGGTTGCTGATCCCTGTGTCTAACTGAAAAACGACCACCAGAGGGCAGACTAATACCGACACGAGAAGTGTAATTCATCAACCGCTGTGAGACTTTTAATACACGGCTCAGCAGGCGGTACTGCATATTCTAGGCTTAGATACAGCAGTTCAGTCAGTAACAGGTGACTCAGTACAACCATTAAGCCCTGAGCCCTCAATTATACTCACCAGACACTGAGGGATCATGGGAGTTGAAGTCCTCACCCTCCAGCTCTTGTGTCCAGGAGTCAGCCATACCTGATTTCCCAGTACAGGCACTGGTGTGCTCCCAGTCAACGGCAGAGATTTGTCAAAACTGTGGTGCAGAAAACGGGCTTAGGGCTTATATGCATCACCGTTATGGATTCCGTTATTTGTTTCCATTATAACATGGTTATAACGGAAAATAACGGAATCCATAAGACGGAAGTCTAAACAGAAACCTTTAGAGGCATTCCGTTTTGATCCGTCATAATAGAAGTCTATAGCCAAGCATAAGGGATCCGTCTGTTGACGGAGCTCTAATTTTACGGTGCGGACCCAATCGAGTTAAATCTATCTGCATCCGTCAGCGCACGGTGCCCGTGCATTAGGGACCGCAAATTGGCACAGGCGGCACACCTTTCTGTGCATGAGCCCTAAGACTCCATCATTGACATATTTATTTCACCTGTAAAATCATGCGTCCAATAATCACATACTGGCGGCAGTAAAACCGCAGCAATGGCGGTAAAACCACATGTAGTTTCATGCATGATTTTTGATGCAATTTTGACCGTGGCATGACAGAGCAGACGGCGAGATGCTAAGACACAGTGAGCTAAGCTGGTGCCGCAGGTCTCTTCATGAATATATGACAATTTGTGGAGTAAGTCATAACAAAACCATCCGGCTGTGGCAGGAGTCTCTCAAAAGGGAAGTAGCTCATAGAGCACCCTGACTCCTTGATAATTTACTTACTGAGTGTCAGGAGGGAGACAACCAAAAGCACCCTGATCCAAGGATACCGCAACCGACAGAAAGTCCAGTAACCAGACCCAAGCAGAGTTTAGCACAGCAGAAAGAGAAAGCAGAGTTGTCAAGTTTTCCTGCCAGTTTATACCAACGCCTGCTGCATCCAAGAGAAACGCTGAATATTGTCTGGAATCAAGTTGATGCAAGTAAAGCTGCTGAACTCTATGAAGGTCTGGACTCGACTTATTCTCCACCATTACTCATCAAACCCTGGAGACCGACATTATCGTGACACACAGAGATACTATTAAGGGCCACACCACACCACTCGGCATTCCACTACACCTGGGACACCCTCGCCCCTGGGGGGCGGCACGTTGCAGATAAGCTGCAGAGACACACATAAATGCGTGCGGATCTTAGGTCCCTTCACCCACACCCATATGTAGGTGGCCTGAGGTGGTGCATAAACTGCTTGTAGTCTGTAGGATCTGCTCCTTGCTACTCTTCGGGGTTCACTCCTCAGCAGGCAGCCATCTGAGGAGATGTATCAAAACTGGTGTGCAGGAAAACTGGCTTATTTACCCATAGCAACCAATCAGATTCCACCTTTCATTTCTCAGAGCTCCTAGGGAGAATGAAAGGTGGACTCTGATTGGTTGCTGGGGACAACTAAGCCAGTTTTGATAAATCTCCCCCATAGGCTCCAGAAACTCCTCCTGGAGAAGACAGATGGAGCCAGCCCTACATAGCAGCACATGCACATAATACAGAAAATACAGAGATATTAAAACTGTCAGTGCTTTGCGGTGTATTTCAGGACACTGCAACAGTGTGCAACTGTGGATGATGGGAGTGATATCCAGTTATGAATCCAACATGTGCATTGGCACTTTTGGTAAAACATGTGACCCCAGTAGTAAACAGAGTTCTCCAGATCTCCATGTAGCAGCTAGTGTACGTCAGGGGTCACGACCTCCACCGATCCCGCTGTTCTGTCACTACAAATCCCATGATGGGAGTTGTACTCTTATAACGACTGTGAAAGATTGCTGAACCCAGTCACTAAGTTTTGGTGTCTGTCTAGTGGCCCCCACTAATAATAAGAACAGGGGCCCAGTGTTTCCCATTTGAATGGAACAGTGGTCATGCTGTCACTCCATTCAAGTCTATGGACTACCATATATATCCGGGTACAAGCACTGGGCTATCTCCCACAGAGTAATGGGAAGACCCCCTTTAATGCTCGGAGTGTACACAGACATTTTGGATATTTCCCTCATTCCGTCAATAAATAGTATGTTTGGTGATGTCATTTTGTGGGGTGCTGGGGTCTATATTCACTCTGCTGTCTGGTCTGAGGTCTGAATGTATTTTGAGGCCTGTCTTTTGGGATGCATCCTGGTTTCATCCCGGGGTCTCTATTTTGGCAGGTGCTTCTCAGACTTCTTGGTAAAATCTTGGACCCTGATGTCAGCACTAAGAACTGACCGTCCATATCCCAGGATATCTGCACTCTCAGACCAGTGACCGGGACATAGATGACACTGGATCCTGAGGAGGTGAGGAACCCCCGGACACCGGTCACCACTAGCTGGTGGTGGTTCACATGTATAATGGGAGATAAAATCTCCATATAATAAAATGTCTACAGATCATGATGGCAGCTGCATCGTCCTCCTCGTCAGAGCATCAGGAAATAGAACGACAGATCTAGGACAGCAAATTACAGCTTTAATTCATTTTTTTACATTGATGAGGTCTAATGGAAAACATAGAAGAGGCTACAACTTTCATCATCCTGACTTAGTGTCCTTTGAAAACCACAAGGAGACCTCACGCTTTCCTTATGATACATTTTCCTCAACCTCTATGTATGAATTTACCCAAACAGTCCAATATGAACCCCACAAGAAGGGCCCCCGAACCTCCTGCTGCCGCCTAATGGGTGACGACCATATAACGTCTTCTGCAGCTTTACAAATCCCTGAGTAACGTGAAGATAGACAAAGAGCTTCACACATCACTTGTGTCCCCTGAAGCTGCTGTAGATACTGAGGGCTCAGCTTAAAGAGGTTTCCCCATCTCACACAGTGTAAATAGAATATCCCATCACTTTCTGATTTGTTGTGGCCTCGTCCCCAGAACTGACTCCTCTTTAATTGTTTGGGAAAAGCAGACTTTAAAGAGGACACTTCACCAAACCAGAACTGTGGTCCCTTTATTCTCAGGACCAGTGGGGATACCGGCATCTATATACCAGGACTTTATCAGATGGGAATACTCCTTTAAATTCTGGACAATTATCATTCTTAGGCCAACTCAAGCATCAATTTAGCATCTGATCTCCAAGGATGACAAAAACATCCACCCATGGAGCCGCCATATACATTGTGTGATCGGAGGCTCCGCCCATACAGCGCTATATAGTGACTTATAGGCAGAGATTAGAACGGGACGTGGACGCATCGGCCTCAGCTTATTATTCTAACAGAGGCTCCACCCTGCACATAGAAGAGAACATGTAGGGGCTCAGAGAAGGAGGCGGTGAAGGTGTGTAAGTGTCTGATGGGGTCACACAGCTGATAGAAGGACAGACGTCCGGCCTCATAGTCTAAGAAGACGCCAAGTCTAGGACATGTTGGATTTATATTGAGAATTAATCCGACTGAGTTGTGAAATGCTTTATATACTTCATTATACATAACCAGACACCAAGATTTATCATTATATGTAATACCAGATTCATGTTCTTTCCTTTCTATACTGGGATAGGACATTCCAATTCCACATTCTCCGATCTGGTCCCACTCTACTTCCCAGTAATGTCTTCCTGAGGAGAAACCACCTCTGCTTAATACCTGAGGGAAATTCAGAAACCTTCCTGGTGATTCTGGTCTATCCTCTTCTTCTTCCTCTTCTTCTTCATCTTCCTCTTCTTCATCTTCCTCTTCCTTTTCTTCTTCTTCAGAATCTGTTGCTGTTTTCCGATCTTCTGATATCTTCACACATCTATGAGCAGTGTCCTCATCCAGCAATATGTCTGGAACATGGAGCCCGAGCTCTGATGTGACATTGGTGACAATATCCCTCATAGATCGGTGTAAGGTCAGTGAGATCAGAACCTCATCCAGATCATCCTCAGACCTGTCCTCTCCACCATCTCCCCCTGTGTCCTCATCATCTCCATCACCACATACTGTAATGTCACTTTCTTGTAGGAGTCTTATTGGGTCGGTGACATGACACATCTCCTCCACGTGACGCATCTTCCTGGACAGCTCGTCCTCCTCTATTTCCAGCTTCTTGATCAGATCAGATATCTGGGACACAATCTTCTCCTCCTGCCTGGAGATCTCGCTCAGCGCTTTCTTTTCTGCCATTTCCAGTTCTTTCTTAATGTCCATAAATATCTTCCTGACGTTCTCCCTCTTATCAGAGGCTTTCTCCTGGATATTCCTCTGACGATCCTGCAGATTCTGGACTCTTCTATCTATTTTTGCTTTTTGTGGGTTTAGTTCCTTCAGATAATTCCTCAGTTTTTTCTTCTTCTTCTCAGAGGCCTCATCCAGTAGCTCCACATCATGTCCCTTGTGTTCTCCGGCCACCCAGCAGGACACACAGATACAGGTGGCGTCTATAGGACAATAGTATTTCAGCACCTCCTTGTGTGTGGAGCATTTTCTCTCCTTCGGGGTCGCAGTGGGTTCAACCAAAGTATGTTCTGATGACTTACTGTGTCTACTCAAGTGATCTCCACAGAACGAGGCCTCACAATGCAGACATGTCCTCACAGCCGGGGCAGGAGATGTTGTACAGTAAGTACAGAAGATCCTGGTCTCCTCCATATCAGGCTGAGCAGATAAGAAGTGCTCCACTATGTTCCCCAGCTTCCTGTTCTTCTCCAGGGCCGGACGCTCCGGATATTCTGCTCTGCAGTCAGGACAGGAATACACTCCAGCTGCCTCCTGTGCATCCAGCGCACTCACAATACACGAGCGGCAGAAGTTGTGTCCACATCTCAGGGATACGGGATCTGTATAGAGGCTCAGGCAGATGGAGCAGTCCAGCTCGGCCCTCAGATCAGCAGACGCCATCGTGGTACGGAGGAGCAGGAATCGAAAGTGAAAATGTCTCTTCTCATAAGAGGGTGGAGAGATCCGGGAGAAGAATTAACCCCTGCAGCTCACAGATCGTGTTTACTGCTGATTCATACTGAGGAAGACAATGATGAGTGATCACTGACGGGATCTGGTGCAGATCCTGGAGGAGTAGTTGTAGAACAGTCACAGATTTTCCAGGACTCCTGTCTTTGGTGGAATTCAGTGGCTTCGCTGTAAACTCTTTCATATCTTACTAGACATCTTAGACCAGGGATCAGCAACCTGTGGAACTACAACTCTCAGCATGCTCCTTTCTCTTCTGTGGGAGTAAAGAGAATAGCCAAGCAAGTGTGCATGATGGGAGGTGTAGTTTCACAACAGCTGGATGTTGCTGATCCCCATCTTAGACCCTCTTGTCTACATTTAGACCTTGTCTTGGTTTATTTACTTTAGATCAACTGTTTGCTCCAAAACTTTGTCATAATTTGATACATTTAAGCCACGCCCCTTCCTCTAAGCCACACCCATTACCTCAAGAGCCACAATGTGTCTAAAACACATAATAAATCCTTCACGCAGCAGGTACAGGTGTTATTTTGGGCACAAATTGAGCATTATTGTCCTGAGTTATTGAAGTGCCTCTTTATGTCCATGTCTCAGCTCCATTCCTCAGGAGGGATCGGCAGCAAATGGCTCATAATATATATATAATATTCAGCAGGGGAGACACAAGAGCTTACAATCTATGAGGAGATAGAGGAGACACAAGAGCTTACAATCTATGAGGAGATGGAGGAGACACAAGAGCTTACAATCTATGAGGAGATACGGAGGAGACACAAGAGCTTACAATCTATGAGGAGATGGAGGAGACACAAGAGCTTACAATCTATGAGGAGATGGAGGAGACACAAGAGCTTACAATCTATGAGGAGATGGAGGAGACACAAGAGCTTACAATCTATGAGGAGATGGAGGAGACACAAGAGCTTACAATCTATGAGGAGATGAGGAGACACAAGAGCTTACAATCTATGAGGAGATGGAGGAGACACAGAGCTTACAATCTATGAGGAGATAGAGGTGACACAAGAGTTTACAATCTAATGAGGAGATTGGAGGAGACACAAGAGCTTACAATCTATGAGGGATGGAGGAGACACAGAGTTTACAATCTATGAGGAGATAGAGGAGACACAAGAGCTTACAATCTATGAGGAGATGGAGGAGACACAAGAGCTTAACAATCTATGAGGAGATGGAGGAGACACAAGAGCTTACAATCTATGAGGAGATAGAGGAGACACAAGAGCTTACAATCTATGAGGAGATAGAGGAGACACAAGAGCTTACAATCTATGAGGAGATGGAGGAGACACAAGAGCTTACAATCTATGAGGAGATAGAGGAGACACAAGAGCTTACAATCTATGAGGAGATGGAGGAGACACAAGAGCTTACAATCTATGAGGAGATAGGAGGAGAGACACAAGAGCTTACAATCTATGAGGAGACGGAGGAGACACAAGAGCTTTACAATCTATGAGGAGACGGAGGAGACACAAGAGCTTACAATCTATGAGGAGATGGAGGAGACACAAGAGCTTACAATCTATGAGGAGATAGAGGAGACACAAGAGCTTACAATCTATGAGGAGATAGAGGAGGAGACACAAGAGCTTACAATCTATGAGGAGATGGAGGAGACACAAGAGCTTACAATCTATGAGGAGATGGAGGAGACACAAGAGCTTTACAATCTATGAGGAGATAGAGGAGACACAAGAGCTTACAACTATGAGGAGATAGAGAGACACAAAGCTTACAATCATGAAGAGACAGAGGAGACACAGAGAGCTTACAATCTATGAGGAGACGGAGGAGACACAAGAGCTTACAATCTATGAGGAGATAGAGGAGACACAAGAGCTTACAATCTATGAGGGGATAGAGGAGACAAAAGAGTTTACAATCTATGAGGAGATAGAGGAGACACAAGAGCTTACAATCTATGAGGAGATAGAAGAGACACAAGAGCTTACAATCTATGAGGAGATAGAGGAGACACAAGAGCTTACAATCTATGAGGAGACAGAGGAGACACAAAGAGCTTACATCTATGAGGAGATGGAGGAGACACAAGAGCTTACAATCTATGAGGAGATAGAAGAGACACAAGAGCTTACAATCTATGAGGAGATAGAGGAGACACAAAGAGTTTACAATCTATGAGGAGATAGAGAGGAGACACAAGAGCTTACAATCTATGAGGAGACAGAGGAGACACAAGAGCTTACAATCTATGAGGAGATGGAGGAGACACAAGAGCTTACAATCTATGAGGAGATAGAGGAGACACAAGAGCTTACAATCTATGAGGAGATAGAGGAGACACAAGAGCTTACAATCTATGAGGAGATACAGGAGACACAAGAGCTTACAATCTATGAGGAGATGGAGGAGACACAAGAGCTTACAATCTATGAGGAGATAGAGGTGGACACAAGAGCTTACAATCTATGAGGAGATAGAGGAGACACAAGAGCTTACAATCTATGAGGAGATAGAGGTGACACAAGAGCTTACAATCTATGAGGAGATAGAGGAGACACAAGAGCTTACAATCTATGAGGAGTAGAGTGACACAAGAGCTTACAATCTATGAGGAGATGGAGGAACACAAGAGCTTACAATCTATGAGGAGACACAAGAGTTTACAATCTATGAGGAGATAGAGGAGACACAAGAGCTTACAATCTATGAGGAGATAGAGGAGACACAAGAGCTTACAATCTATGAGGAGATGGAGGAGACACAAGAGCTTACAATCTATGAGGAGATAGAGAGACACGAAGAGCTTACAATTCTATGAGGAGATAGAGGAGACACAAGAGCTTACAATCTATGAAGAGACAGAGGAGACACAAGAGCTTACAATTCTATGAGGAGACGGAGGAGACACAAGAGCTTACAATCTATGAGGAGATAGAGGAGACACAAGAGCTTTACAATCTATGAGGGATAGAGGAGACATAAGAGTTTACAATCTATGAGGAGATAGAGGAGACACAAGGAGCTTACAATCTTGAGGAGATGAGAAGAGACACAAGAGCTTACAATCTATGAGGAGATGAGGAGACACAAGAGCTTACAATCTATGAGGAGATAGAAGAGACACAAGAGCTTACAATCTATGAGGAGATAGAAGGAGACACAAGAGTGGAGCTTACAATCTATGAGGAGATAGAGGAGACACAAGAGCTACAATCTATGAGGAGATAGAGGAGGACACAAGAGCTTACAATCTATGAGGAGATAGAGGAGACAACAAGAGCTTACAATCTATGAGGAGAAGAGGAGACACAAGAGCTTACAATCTATGAGGAGATAGAGGAGACACAAGAGCTTACAATCTATGAGGAGATAGAGGAGACACAAGAGCCTTACAATCTATGAGGAGATAGAGGAGACACAAGAGCTTACAATCTATGAGGAGACGAGAGGAGACACAAGAGCTTACAATCTATGAGGAGATAGCAGGAGACACAAGAGCTTACAATCTATGAGGAGATAGAGGAGACACAAAGCTTACAATCTATGAGGAGATAGAGGAGACACAAGAGCTTACAATCTATGAGGAGATAGAGGAGACACAGAGAGCTTACAATCTATGAGGAGATAGAGGGACACCAAGAGCTTACAATCTATGAGGAGAGAGAGGAGACACAAGAGCTTAGCAATCTATGAGGAGATAGAGGAGACACAGAGCTTACAATCTATGAGGAGAAGAGGAGACACAAGAGCTTACAATCTATGAGGAGAGGAGATAGAGGAGACACAGAGCTTAATCTATGAGGAGATAGAGGAGAACAAGAGCTTACATCTGAGGATGAGGAGAACAAGAGGAGACAAAGCTTACAATCTATGAGGGAGATGGAGGAGACACAAGAGCTTACAATCTATGAGGAGATAGAGGAGACACAAGAGCTTACAATCTATGAGGAGATGGAGGAGACACAAGAGCTTACAATCTATGAGGAGATAGAGGAGACACAAGAGCTTACAATCTATGAGAGGAGATGGAGGAGACACAAGAGCTTACAATCTATGAGGAGATGGAGGAGACACAAGAGCTTACAATCTATGAGGAGAGAGGAGGAGACACAAGAGCTTACAATCTATGAGGAGATGGAGGAGATGAGGAGCTTACAATCTATGAGGAGATGGAGAGACACAAGAGCTTACAATCTATATGAGGAGATAGAGAGGAGACACAAGAGCTTACAATCTGAGGAGGAGGAGATAGAGGAGACACAAGAGCTTACAATCTATGAGGAGATGGAGGAGACACAAGAGCTTACAATCTATGAGAGATAGAGGAGACACAAGAGCTTACAATCTATGAGGAGATAGAGGAGACACAAGAGCTTACAATCTATGAGGAGATAGAGGAGACACAAGAGCTTACAATCTATGAGGAGATGGAGGAGACACAAGAGCTTACAATCTATGAGGAGATAGAGGAGACACAAGAGCTTACAATCTATGAGGAGATGGAGGAGACACAAGAGCTTACAATCTATGAGGAGAGGAGGAGACACAAGAGCTTACAATCTATGAGGAGATAGAGGAGACACAAGAGCTTACAATCTATGAGGAGAATGGAGGAGACACAAGAGCTTACAATCTATGAGACACAAGAGATAGAGGAGACACAAGAGCTTACAATCTATGAGGGAGATGGAGGAGACACAAGAGCTTACAATCTATGAGGAGAGGAGGAGACACAAGAGCTTTACAATCTGATGAGGGACGGAGGAGACACAAGAAGCTTACAATCTATGAGGGGGAGACACAAGAGCTTACAATCTATGAGGAGGACTAGGGAGACACAAGAGCTTACAATCTGATGGAGGGACAAGGCTACATTGAGGGGGCAGACACAAGAGCTATACAATCTATGAGGAGATGAGAGGAGGACACAAGAGGCTTACAATCTATGGAGGAGATGGAGGAGGACACAAGAGCTAACAATCTATGAGGGGGACAAGGCCTAATCGTTGGGGAAGAGAAGAGACACAAGAGCTTACAATCTAATGAGGAGATGGAGGAGACACAAGAGCTTTACAATCTATGAGGAGATTGGAGGAGACACAAGGAGCTTACCAATCTATGAGGAGATGAGCAGGAGACACAAGAGCTTACAATCTATGAGGAAGTACGAGGGAGGAGACCACCGAAGAGGCCTTTTTAACAAAATTTTTCGGCATGAAGGATAAGGAGGAGACACAAAGAGCTTACAGATCTGATGAGGAGAATAGAGGGAGACACAAGAGCTTACCAATCTATGAGGAGATGGAGGAGACACAAGAGCTTACAATCTATGAGGAGATGGAGGAGACACAAGAGCTTACAATCTATGAGATACGGAGGAGACAAGAGCTTACAATCTGAGGAGATGAGGAGGAGATGGAGGGAGACACAAGAGCTTACAATCTATGAGGAGATAGAGGAGACACAAGAGCTTTACAATCTATGAGGAGATGGAGGAGACACAAGAGCTTACAATCTATGAGGAGATGGAGGAGACACAAGAGGACAAGTCTATGAGGAGATATGAGGAGACACAAGAGCTTACAATCTATGATGAGGAGAGACACAAGAGCTTACAATCTATGAGGAGACACAAGACACAAGAGCTAGAGAGATGAGGAGGAGGAGACAACAAGAGCTTACAATCTATGAGGAGATGGAGAACACAAGAGTCTTATGAGGGATGGAGGAGACACAAGAGCTTACAATCTATGAGGAGGAGAGGAGACACAAGAGCTACAATCTGAGGAGGAGGAGACACAAGACAATCTATGAGGAGATGGAAAGAGGAGACAAGAGCTTACAATCTATGGAGGAGACACAAGAGCTTACAATCTATGAGGAGATAGAGGAGAGACACAAGAGCTTGATCTATGAGGAGATGGAGGAGACACAAGAGCTTACAAATCTATAGAGGAGACACAAGAGCTTACAATCTTGGAGAGTGGAGGAGACACAAGAGCTTACAGCTTTTGAGGAGAGACACAAGAGCTTACAATTATGAGGAGATGGAGGAGACACAAGAGCTTACAATCTATGAGGAGATGGAGGAGACACAAGAGCTTACAATCTATGAGGAGATAGAGGAGACACAAGAGCTTACAATCTATGAGGAGATGGAGGAGACACAAGAGCTTACAATCTATATGGAGGAGACACAAGAGAGGAGAGAAGGAGACTTACAAGAGACACAAGAGCTTACAACTATGAGGAGATGAGAGAGAGATCACAAAGAGAGCTTACAATCTATGAGGAGATGGAGGAGACACCAACGAGGCTTTACAATCTATTGAAGAGATAGAGGAGTGCACAAGAGCTTACAATCTATGAGGAGAATAGAGGAGGCACATAGTGGTCCTTTGGCACTGCTGCTTTGTGCCACCTTTTTTTTGGAGCTTGAGCTCTGGCCGGAACTGGAACCCTTTTGCTTATCCATTCCAGACATTTTTCACTTGACTGTGGCCCTGCAGCTGGTCTTTGTCTCTCTCCCAGTCTCTCTCCCTGTCTCTCTCCCTTTCTCTCTCCCTTTCTCTCTCCCTGCCTGATTAATTACTAGCCCTGCACTTGCCCTGCAGTATCCCTGATAAGTGTAATATGGATTCCCTGAACAATTACACCCCAAATTCAACAACACACGTCTCAGTCTTTAGGAACTTCACACACAGTGCTTCCGCTCGTCTCAGCAGTTGCAGCAGAAGTGATGCGTCACTAGCTTTACCGAGCCTGAGCCAATCAGAACAAGCCCTGCCCACTAGATCAGGTGACCACTTTCTTCCCAGGCTTTTTGCCGCACGAATAATGAACGAACAGTAAAAGTTTGCTAATTAACTGAATTCTTACGCATCAGCGTATAGAGTAACTTGTACGTAGCATTAGCGTACAATTTATCGGACAAGTACGTAGCGAATGCGTAGAAAGCTTTAAGAACATTTTCGAATCTAATGGAGCGAATCTCAAAAAATCCAGATTCGCTTCAGAGTAGAAAATTTGTCAGATTCGATACGAATCTACGAAGCAGCGAATAGATTCGCTCATCTCTAATTTTGAGGCTGACTTCCAGGGTTTATAGCGGCTGTTTTCTGAGGGTCAGCTGAAAGACCATTTGAGGAAAAATGTAGCCAAAAAAGTTATTTGACTTTGTGTTTGAACTGACATTTTGAAGGATTTACAGTAAAGTGCAGGTTTGCAGTCTCAGAAATACTTGTTCTAAGTGATTGTCGTGTTCTTCTTGTGTTGTGCTGAATATAAGGATGTCATCGCTGAAATTGAGGGCTCCAGGAACTCCTGAAATAACCCGTCTGACAACATTCTGAAATATTTCTGCAGCCGATGAAATGTCAAAGTTCAGCCTCTTGAATCTTCACAGGCCCACATGGGTGCTAAAAGTAGTAATAGTAGTAATATATCTGGAGTCTGGATGCAACTCAAGCTGATGAAACCCAGATTTTAGATCAATTTTAAAAAATATTTTCTATGAGAATATCATCAGTATTAGGCGTGATGTGCCTTTCTCTTTGAATATCTCGGTTGGCATGTTCCACATCCACACATATTCTGATTTTACCAGGCTACTTAGGTTTTTAGTTGCCCCAGTGATTGGGGAGATCCAAGGAGTTGGGCCTTCCACATGTACAGTGACATCAGAAGCTTTGAGGTCTTGAAGTTCTTGCTCCACAAGCTGACGGACATGGGACGGACCTGTGAGGCTCAACTGAGGCCCTCACTCACTGATCAATCTACAATTTTACTTAAAAGTCCTTCGGTTGACCCAGTTGAGGATATTTCTGCCCTGATTGCCCCTTCTAGATGACATTTCCAGGCTGTGCCGTTCTTCTCCGCCCTTTATTACACCGTCACTATCTGAGCAGCCTCTTCCCACCGCTCCATTTCTTTTAGAACTTTTCGCTTCCTGCATTTTCCTTCAGATCCGGCTCTTTATTCCCCATTTTCCCTTTACTCCTTCCGGATTTTACCTCCATTCTCTTCTCTAGATTTGGGGAATAATCCAGGAGGTGACCATCATTTTCCTTATAGACAGCGATTCTCCTCCCGGCCCTACTCGCTGTCTGTCCACACTCTGATTGCTGCTCTGAAGTTCTCTGTGATAAATGAGTATAAAGTGTGAGGTCAGCGCTCCAGAGATGAGGGGTTTATACGGAGATTTCTACACACGATACGAGCAGAGACATAATCCGTCTAATCAGCAGTAATCCCAATACATTGCACTCCTTATGTTATATCCCAGACATGGACTCCGCTCTTCCATCACTGTCTCCTCAGGCCCCAAGTAAGGTCCCTCTTTTCTGGGTCCTCACCCCCTGTGGTGGCTATAGCTGCCTTCTCCCCCCATGCTTAGAGACCCCCAGTCCCACCATCATGATCAGAGAAAATTCCCAGGATCAGATTGGCCGTTCCCCTGATACAACATGGACAGAAAGAATGATGACGCCTCCTACAGGCTGGTTCAGCATTTTCTGCCGTCCATCGATTGTTCCTCATTCACACCTTGTGCCTGCAGGGAAGAGACATATGGGGGAGACTTACCAAAACTGGTGCAAAGGAAAACTGGCTACTGCCCATAGCAACCAATGAGATTCCACCTTTCATATTCCACAGGAGCTTTGAGAAATGAAAGGTGGAATCTGATTGGTTGCTATGGGCAGTAGCCAGTTTTCCTTTACCTCAGTTTTGATGACTCCCTAGAGATTTGCGAACTAGTCAAGATTTGGTTCGGTTCAGGTTTGACAAATTTTTTAAAAAAGTTCTGTTTGTATGTTATAAATATATATAAACTTCAATAAAAATTATTGAACAAGAAAAAAGTTCTGTTTGGATCCAAATCGATTCAGACTGGACTAAACCTCCTCCGATTGCCCTGACAGATCATCCAGCACACTGATGGGGGCGTCCCATCCAGACCTCACCCCCCATGATATCAGACAGGAGCCTCTACTATTCGGAGGTCTGCACTTCTTTCAGATACGCGGCTCTGCTCCAATTTACACCTTTTCCAGCAAAAAATACCAGCCATGGTATATGATTTAGAACGGGGTGTAGTATTGGGGGGGGGGCTCCACACAGAATCAGTGAATAAACTGGTGGAGGCGTCAGGGGTGTGGATGGGCCCCGGGGCCACATACATTCCAGGCGGTATATTCTTAGCTCTTTTGGTAAGGCCCGTCCCTCAGGGGGCGCAGATCCCTCCTCTGTGTATGTATAGGGGTGTCTGAGAGCGGGGGCATCATTATATGTCACCAGTAGTACAGTCGCTCGCCCCCTGGATGATGAGGGTCCTGGTTCCTCTTAACCCTTGTGGGGAATGTTATAGAGCGTTGTGTACGCCACAGAGACAGAGTCCTGACAGAGACATCACATTATGTCCTCCCTCCATATCCTTCCCCAACAAGAAGTCCTCGTCCTCTCTCTAGGACACAGTCATGTCTTCTGCCATCGTGACGTCTCCTCCAGAGGAGACCATTCTGTATAATGATGAGCGAGTGATGGAGACGAGGATTTCCTGTTAACCCTTGTGGGGAAGGTCTAGACAAGGCTAAGGTTTTGCTGATAAAAGCAAGAATCGTAACTGCAACTACCCTTCACATGAAGGTTAATAATATGACTTTATTACAGAAACAATAGTATATACAGTACAGTATAGTATACGCCCTTTTCAGCACAAGCAGGCAGAGTCCCGAACAGGAAAACCGGTTCCTACGCCAGGCGCTCCATGGTAAGTGAGCGTCAACCACGGGCTGAACCACGGGTGCTGGAGGAAGAATGCCAGCCGGGGCTATAATGAGCCAGTTAGCTAAATTTGATGGCAATAATATGTCTGTAAGTGTGTGGGCAGAACAGATACGAATGGTACAGCGGATGTACCAGACCGCACCGGAAGTACTAGTAGAGCTAGCGATTTTGACATTACAAGGGGATGTTAAGACCACGGTGATATTGCGGCCATTTGAACAAAGGCAGACGTTTGAACAAGTGGTCCAGATTCTAGAAACGATCTATGGAGAAACCGCATTGCTGGGGTCCCTGCAGGCTCGGTTCTTCCAGAGGGTATAACAGGAGAATGAAAGTCTTCCCCAATATGCAAATGCCCTACAAGAACTGCTCCGAGATATTCAAGGGAAGGAAAGAGGGGGCTTGCCAGCCTTCTGTAACCCTGATCGGACTCTCCGGGACCAGTTTGTCCTGGGGATCCGTGACGGCAGTTTGAATGTTACTATGCAGGACTTCATACGACGACAGGCTGATGCTAAATTCCATGACGTACAGGTAGAGGCCATTTCACGTGCAAATAGTATGGTCCCGAAGCCCCAGACCGCAGTGGGAGTCACTTTTGTCACAGGGGGGCTAGCTCTGGCCCAGAAACCGTAGAAAAAGGGACTGTTTAAAGAAATTTTCACAATAATGCAGAAATTACAAGAGCAAATGGAACGCTTGCAAACCCGTTGTGATGAAAATTCTATGAGAATTACCAACGTCCAGAAAACGAGAGGTGAAGGGGTGGTCCATCCACACCAAGAAGGTCAGGATCAACCACAACACCGCTGGAGGGATGAGGACAGGACCTACCGAAGGGGTCCAAATAATTTAGTGCAGCATTCAGTAGAAACTGAAGGGGCTTACCGAGGGGGCCCAAACCGATGGCCAGAGCGACCGGAGATACGCTGCTGGGAGTGTGGGCGGATTGGCCACATTGCTGCTAGATGTCCAGAGCAGCGACAAGCTTATGAGAAACCACCGTTAAACTGAAGTCCCCTGCTGCAGTTAGGGCGTGTAGTAGGGGAGACTGAGAATGAGACTACGTGGAGAGAATGCCCTGAGGATCTAATCGCTGCAAGTCCCATCATCCAGATGGAATTGGAAGGTATTCCTGTTACTGGAATGATCGACACAGGCTCCCAAGTAACGACCCTGAGTAGAGACTGTTACGAACGGTACTTCCGGCAACATGTGAAATATGAACCCCATACATTTGTACGAGTAATTGCAAGCTAATCAGCTACCAGTCCAGGTGGTGGGAGTGACCTGGATGAATGTTCAGTTATGTGGTCAAGATCTAGGTAGGAAAGGAATTGTGGTGGTACAAGATTCCCATGAAGTAAAGGTCCCTGTTGTTTTGGGGATGAATGTCTTAAAAGAATTGGATCAGATTCTCTTTGAAAAGAAAGGTCACAGTTATTGGAAAGGAACGACCACCCATCGGCCTACTCAAACAGCGTTCCAGCGACTAATCAGAACATGTGGCTTACAGAAAAGTTCAGATGCACAGCGTCCTCTGGCTCAAATCTCGGTCCCTTTGCATACAAAAGTTACAT
>ONZH01000666.1:0-30739 GCA_900303285.1 Rhinella marina | reverse complement strand
CACCAGTCGCTGTGCACAGCGTGCAGCCAAGATGGCGGTAGCTGCACTACAAGTCCCAGCCAGCAAGCCGAGAGGAGGCCAAAAAAAAAGGTTGTTGTAGCCCTTAGAAGGACCGTTGGTTCTTTGTGGGTGATTCCCTGCCTAACCAAACTCTAATTGAGGCCCTAACAGTGTGCAGCCAAGATGGCGGTAGCTGCACTACAAGTCCCAGCCAGCAGCCAAGAGGAGGCAAAACAAAGGTCGTTGTAGCCCTTAGAAGGACCGTTGGGTTCTTTGTGGATGATTCCTGTCTAACCACATTCTAATTTCACGCCCTAACAGTGTGCAGCCAAGATGGTGGTAGCTGCACTACAAGTCCCAGCCAGCAGCCAGGAGGAGACCAAAAAAAAAGGTGCTTGTAGCCCTTAGAAGGGCTGTTGGGTTCTTTGTGGGTGATTCCTGCCTAACCAACATCTAAATTGAGGCCCTAACACTCTCCCTGACAGACAGCAGCTCTATCCCTAATCTCATGCAGCAGCCAGGAGGAGCCAAAAAAAAAGGTGCTTGTAGCCCTTAGAAGGGCTGTTGGGTTCTTTGTGGGTGATTCCTGCCTAACCAAAATCTAAATTTAGGCCCTAACACTCTCCCTGACAGACAGCAGCTCTATCCCTAATCCCATGCAGGCGGCGTCTGACGTTCACCGCCATTCCGTGTCAGGGTAAAATTTTAAGTGCTTCACCTGCTACCTCAGTCTCACTTGGTCACTCTGGGTTCACCGCCATGCTGTGTCAGGGTAAATTTTTGGGTGGTTCACCTGCTACCTCAATCTAACTTGGTCACTTGTTGGTGTCACCACGCTGTCACCAAGCTGTGTCAGGCTTATGCCTGCATCGTGGGGCGGGGGATAGGACAGCAGTGCCAGCATGGGCAGTGGTGTCACCAGCAGGCGGTGATGGACCTTCGTTGCACCTAGTTGGGTGCTTTACTAACATGTGATGGGCATGTGCCTTGCCCATCTTGGTCTGGGTTAGCACAATTGTCTTGAGGGTCACCACCAGGCTGTTGCCCAGAATTTGGCATAATGGTACGATTAGGCAGCCTCAGAGGCATTCATGCATGCTGCCCCTGCTGTTTCCTGTCCATTTCCGTGGTGTTTCCATCATTTTCTGAGGTTTCCCGGTTTTCACGCAACCTTCCCTATGCAGAGCTCTGGTCCCCTGCAAAAAATGCTCGAGTCTCCCATTGACTTCAATGGGGTTCGTTATTCGAAATGAGCACCCGAGCATCAGGAAAAATTCAACTCAAATAACGAGCACCCGAGCATTTTAGTGCTCGCTCATCTCTATTCTCCACCAAAAATTTAAAATGTTATATTTTTTTGTTTGAAGCCTGAAATGTGGCAAAAGGTGGAAAAGTTCCAGGGGGTCGAATACTTTCTCAAGGCACTGTACATACATACAAACATACATAAATACACTCAGCTTTATATATTAGACTAGCAGAAGGACCCGGCTTTGCATGGGTATATTGAATCTATTTCATTTAATGTTTGTGTGTGTTGTTAAAAGATATCGACAGTATCCACTATAACAGTGACCTCTACAGCACCCCGCCCCCTTAACAGTGACCTCCACAGCCCCCCACCCCTTAACTTTGACCTTCACAACAGCCTGCCCCTTTAACAGTGAGTTCCACAGCACCCCACCTCCTTGACAGTAACCTCCACAGGGGCCAGTCCCCTTAACAGTGACCTCTACAGCACTCGCCCCTTAACACTGACCATAGGTTACAGTCCCCTTAACTGACCTCCACTGTTCTCAGCCCCCTAAACAGAGACCTCCACAGCGATTGCCCTTTTAACAGTGACTGCCACAGTACCCCGCTTCCTTAACAGTGACCTACACTGTACCCCACTCCCTTAACAGTGACCTCACAGTACCTCACTGCCCCTTCAATAGTGGCCTCCACAGTCCCTCCTCCCTCAAGAGTGACCTCCACAGTGCCTGCCCCTTTAACAGTGACCTTCACAGTGGCCTGCCCCTCCTCCCTTAACAGTGACCTCCACAGCAGCCGCCCCTTTATTATTGACCTCCACAGTACCCCGTCTCGTTAACAATAACCCTCCCCCTTAACAGTGCTCTGTTTCCTTAAAATGTGACCTCCACAACACCCATCCCTTTAACAGTGACCTCTACAACACCCCATCCCTTAACATTGACCTCCATAGCGGACGTCCCCTTAAGTGTTACCTCCACCATTCCCTGCCCCCTTAACAGAGACCCCACAGTGCCCGCCCCTTTAACAGTGACCTCCACAGCATCATGTCCCCTTAACAGTGACCTCCACAGCGGCCCTCCCCTTTAGCAGTGACCACCACAGCGGTCCCCCTTTATTAGTGACCTCCACAGTACCCCATCTCCTTAAAAGTGATTTCCACAACACCCCGCCCCCTTAACAGTGGCAGTTGGTATATGAGGAGAAAGACCTGCAGGCTTCTATTGGCTAATCTAGGTCATGTGATGTACCATATTTGCATTTATTGAGAATATCTCAGGAACGGTACATCCTAGAGAGCAGAGCACTGGTCTAAAACCTTCCCGGACACCTGATTGGCCCCCAGGCTGACAGACTTACTGGATGAGCCAATCAGTGCTGCAGCATTCATTGAGGTGCCCTAGCAGAACAAGCAAAATACTATGCAAATTATGGTGGAAAATAAGTATTTGGTCAATAACAAAAGTTCATCTCAATACTTGGTTATATATCCTTTGTTGGCAATGACAGAGGTCAAACGTTTTCTGTAAGTCTTCACAAGGTTGGCACACATTGTTGCTGGTATGTTGGCCCATTCCTCCATGCAGATCTCCTCTAGAGCAGTGATGTTTTGGGGCTGTCGCTGGGCAACGCAGACTTTCAACTACCTCCAAAGGTTTTCTATGGGGTTGAGATCTGGAGACTGGCTAGGCCACTCCAGGACCTTGAAATGCTTCTTACGAAGCCACTCCTTCGTTGCCCTGGCGGTGTGCTTGGGATCATTGTCATGCTGCCACGTTTCATCTTCAATGCCCTTGCTGATGGAAGGAGGTTTGCACTCAAAATCTCACGGTACATGGCTCCATTCATTCTTTCATGTACACGGATCAGTCATCCTGGTCCCTTTGCCACCCCCATGCTTTACAGTAGGTATGGTGTTCTTTGGATGCAGCTCAGCATTCACTCTCCTCCAATCACGACGAGTTGTGTTTCTACCAAACAGTTCTACTTTGGTTTCATCTGACCATATGACATTTTCCCAATACTCTTCTGGAACATCCAAATGCTCTCTAGCAAACTTCAGACGTGCCCGGATATGTACTGGCTTAAGCAGGGGGACACGTCTGGCACTGCAGGATCTGAGTCCCTGGCGGCATAGTGTGTTACTGACGGTAGCCTTTCTTAAGTTGGTCCCAGCTTTCTGCAGTTCCTTCACTAGGTCCCCCCCGTGTGGTTCTGGGATTTTTGCTCACAGTTCTTGTGATCATTTTGACCCCACCGAGTGAGATCTTGCGTGGAGCCCCTGATCGAGAGAGATTATCAGTGGTCTTGTATGTCTTCTATTTTCTAATTATTGCTCCCACAGTTAATTTCTTCACACCAAGCTGCTTGCCTTTTCCCAGCCTGGTGCAGGTCTACAATTTTGTTTCTGGTGTCCTTCGACAGCTCTTTGGTCTTCACCATAGTTGAGTTTGGAGTGTGACTGTTTGAGGTTGTGGACAGGTGTCTTTTATACTGATAACAAGTTCAAACAGGTTCCATTACTACAGGTAATGAGTGGAGCCTCTTAAAGAAGAAGTTACAGGTCTGTGAGAGCCAGAAATCTTGCTTGTTTGTAGGTGACCAAATACTTATTTTCCACTATAATTTGCAAATAAATTCTTTAAAAATCAGACAATGTGATTTTCTGGATTTTTTTTCTCATTTTGTCTCTCATAGTTGAGGTCTACCTATGATGTCAATTACAGGCCTCTCTCATCTTTTTAAGTGGGAGAGCTTGCACAATTGGTGGCTGACTAAATACTTTTTTACCCCACTGTACATGTGTGCCAAATTTCGTGATTGTAAATGCGACGGTGCATATTACTTTAACGGACATACACAAATGCATACACTCAGCTTTATATATTAGATATATGTATATATACAGTCATGGCCAAAAGTTTTGAGAATGATACAAATATTAATTTTTACAAAGTCTACTGCTTCAGTTTTTATAATGGCAATTTGCATATACTCCAGAATGTTTTAATGAGTGATCAGCTTAACAGTAATTACTTGCAGAGTCAATATTTGCCTAGAAAATGAACTTTATCCCACATTTCAACATCATTGCAGCCCTGCCTTAAAAGGACCAGCTAACATCGTTTCAGTGATTGCTCCATTAACACAGGTGTGGGTGTTGATGAGGACAGGGCTGGAGATCAATCTGTCATGATTAAGTAAGAATGACACCACTGGACACTTTAAAAGGAGGCTGATGCTTGGCATCATTGTTTCTCTTCTGTTAACCATGGTTATCTCTAAAGAAACACGTGCAGTCATCATTGCACTGCACAAAAATGGCCTAACAGGGAAGAGTATCGCAGCTAGAAAGATTGCACCTCAGTCAACAATCTATCGCATCATCAAGAACTTCAAGGAGAGAGGTTCCATTGTTGCCAAAAAGGCTCCAGGGCGCCCAGGAAAGACCAGCAAGCGCCAAGACCGTCTCTTAAAAGTGTTTCAGCTGCGGGATCGGGCTACCAGCAGTGCAGAGCTTGCTCAGGAATGGCAGCAGGCAGGTGTGAGTGCATCAGCACGCACTGTGAGGCGGAGACTCTTGGAGCAAGGCCTGGTCTCAAGGAGGGCAGCAAAGAAGCCACTTCTCTCCAGAAAAAAACATCAGGGACAGACTGATATTCTGCAAAAGGTACAGGGAGTGGACTGCTGAGGACTGGGGTAAAGTCATTTTCTCTGATGAATCCCCTTTTCGATTGTTTGGGACATCTGGAAAACAGCTTATTCGGAGAAGACAAGGTGAGCACTACCACCAGTCTTGTCTCATGCCAACTGTAAAGCATCCTGAAACCATTCATGTGTGGGGTTGCTTCTCAGCCAAGGGAATCGGCTCTCTCACAGTCTTGCCTAAAAACACAGCCATGAATAAAGAATGGTACCAGAATGTCCTCCGAGAGCAACTTCTCCCAACCGTCCAAGAGCAGTTTGGCGATCAACAATGCCTTTTCCAGCATGATGGAGCACCTTGCCATAAAGCAAAGGTGATAACTAACTGGCTCAGGGAACAAAACATAGAGATTTTGGGTCCATGGCCTGGAAACTCCCCAGATCTTAATCCCATTGAGAACTTGTGGTCAATCATCAAGAGACGGGTGGACAAACAAAAACCTACAAATTCTGACAAAATGCAAGCATTGATTGTACAAGAATGGACTGCTATCAGTCCGGATTTGGTCCAGAAGTTGATTGAGAGCATGCCAGGGAGAAATGCAGAGGTCCTGAAGAAGAAGGGTCAACACTGCAAATATTGACTTGCTGCATTAACTCATTCTAACTGTCAATATAAGCTTTTGTTACTCATAATATGATTGCAATTATATTTCTGTATGTGATAAAAACATCTGACAAACACACATAAAAACCAGAGGGCAGCAGATCATGTGAAAATATAATATTTGTGTCATTCTCAAAACTTTTGGCCATGACTGTATATATATATATATATATATATATATATATGTATATATATATATAGTATGAAATGGTGAAACAAAATTAAAGTATTTTCTTGCAGGTAGCTGCTTAGCTGTTTTTGAGGTTCACTTACACTTCTGATAGCAGGCACAGCCAGCCACCAGTCTTGTCTCCTCTTTCCCTGTCTGTCAGCTGCCCTGCTTCTCTCTATTGAACACAGCACACACAATTTCTCTTTGGAATCCTTGCCTTTCCCTTCACTGTTCCTGGCAATAAGGTTCATTGATTGATTTCTGACTGTCCCTGATTGATTTTTCACCATCCTGGACGCCCTAGGGTCGTTTTCCTGGCAGACATCGTCCCAAACAACCACCCTCATTCACAGCCCAGCACAGTATGGTATTTTGCTTGTTCTGCTAGGGCACCTCAATGAATGCTGCAGCACTGATTGGCTCATCCAGGACGTCTGTCAGCCTGGAAGCCAATCAGGGCAAGCCCTCCCCCCACTTCCTCTCTGGGTCATGTGAGAACCATTCTTCTTCTTCCCTAGTGGTTCCAGATGACGTGTGCTAAAATGCCGCTATGTGTCGTTTTAGTGGGTTTGTCCGAGATGAACCTGAAAAAATGTGGGTTTATCTACAGTTCCAAAAATAACTCAATTCAGTCTGAACTGGTTTGCTCATCCTTTAGATGAGATCAAACAAAGATATCATCAGCGTATAAAGCAATCTTATATTATGTCTGTGCTACATTTAGGCCATGAATACCTGTATTGGTACATATACATAGTTTGATAATTTTCAGTGGTTTAGATAAATAGCCTGAGGAATATACCCTTGCTGATGGATTTAAAGAAAGAGCCAAGATGGCTCACTTAACATAGTTAGGAAAACAGAATTTTGCAATTACTACTACTGAAACGCCTTCTATGTATCCAGGGCCAAAAGTAATAATGGCATTCGAGAAATTTTGGCATGTTGAACAGGTTCATGAAATCTACATGTCTGTCTCCATTTATGATGCCTTAACCTCTTACCGCACCATGACGTGCCTGCACATCATGGGCTGCCCTGCCTTAAGACCTCAGACGTGAGGGTGACAGGATCGCAGGGCCGACTGCTTGCAGTGCAGGGTGACAGGATCGCAGGGCCAACTGTTTCTGAAAGCTTAGGCTTTCAGAAACACTCTGGGGGGCCAATGCCCACGATCTCTGTGATTGGTCAGTCTGCAGAGACTGACCAATCGCAGAGTGCAGCAGCGCAGCTCCGATGTCCTTGAGGGGACCCATCCAACCCACCCACCCTCCCATAAGTATAAACATCCCCCCTTCAATCACCAGCCCCCCCCCCCCATTTTCAGGATGGCCGAGCGGTATTAGATTGTCAGCTGTAACATACAACTGACAATCTAATGTAACAGCCGACATCACTGCTGGCAGCGATGTCGGCCGTTTAACCCCCTTCCATGCCACGGTCCGTAGGGTTCACAGCATGGAAGGGGTTAACAGGGAGGAAGCTCCCTCACCCATCGGGCGCTGCGGTGCGCTGGCAGCGCACCAATGGTGTGGCCAGAAGACAGGGAGGGAGCTTCCTCCCCCTTCCCATCGGGACGCTGCTCTGCTGTGGTAGCATCCCGATGGTTACCATGGCAACTGGACGCCATCCAGCTTTCCATGGTATATGAAGCCTGACTAAAGGCAGGAGCCTGATCAGGCTTAGTGTAAAGTAAAAATACACTGTAGTACACTATATAGTGTACTGCAGTGTATTATATAGACATCAGATCCACTGGATCTTCAAGAACCAAGTGGGTCTGAGTCAAAAAAGTGTAAAAAAAAAAGTGTAAAAAATAGAAAAACGCAAAAAATAAAATCATTTTTTCCCATATACGCACATTTATAATTGAATAAAAATAAATAAAATAAAATAATAAAATACCCTAGACATGTTAGGTATCGCCGCGTCCGTAACAACCTGCTCTACAAAAATCTCACCTGACATAACCCCTCAGATGAACACAGAAAAAAAATAAATAAAAACTATGTCAAAAAAGCCATTTTTTGTCACCTTACATCACAAAAAGCGTAATACCAAGCGATCAAAAAGGCGTATTCCCCCCAAAATAGTACCAATCTAACCGTCATCTCATCTCACAAAAAAATAGCCCCTACCTGAGACAATCGCTCAAAAAATATAAAAACTACAGCTCTCACACTATGAAGACACTAAAACATGATTTTTTTTTTTGTTTCAAAAATGATATTATTGTGTAAACCTTAAATAAATAAAAACAAATTAAACATGTTAGGTATCGCCACGTCCGTAACAACCTGCTCTACAAAAATCTCACCTGACATAACCCCTCAGATGAACAGAGAAAAAAATTAAAAATAAAAACTATGTCAAAAAAGCCATTTTTTATCACCTTACATCACAAAAAGCGTAATACCAAGCGATCAAAAAGGCGTATGCCCCCAAAATAGTACCAATCTAACCATCATCTCATCCCGCAAAAAAGTAGCCCCTACCTGAGACAATCGCCCAAAAAATATAAAAACTACAGCTCTCACACTATGAAGACACTAAAACATTATTTTTTTGTTTCAAAAATGATATTATTGTGTAAACCTTAAATAAATAAAAACAATTATACATGTTAGGTATCGCCATGTCCGTAACAACCTTCTCTACAAAAATCTGACATAACCCCTCAGATGAACACAGAAAAAATGAATAAATAAAAGCTGTGCCAAAATTACCAATTTTTGGGTCACCTTGCCCCAAAAAGTATAATAATGAATAATCAAAAAATCATATGTACCCAAAAATGGTACCAATCAAAATTTCAGCTCTTCCTGCAAAAAATGAGCCCCTACACAAAACGATCGGAAGAAAAATAAAAAAGATATGGCGTTCAGAAAATGGAGAGACAAAAACATATTTTTTCTCAAAAATGCTTTATTATGTAAAACTGAAACAAAGATAGTAGACATATTTGATATAATCACGTCTGTATAAAAATACCACATGATCTAACCTGTCAGATGAACATGATAAAAAACAAAAAATAAATACAGTGCCAAAACATCCATTCTTTGGTTACCTTGCCTCCCCAAAAAAAATAATATAGAGCGATTAAAAATCATATGTACCCCAAAATAGTACCAATAAAACTGTCATCTTATCCCGTAGTTTACAAAATGGGGTCACTTTTTGATTGTTTGTACTATACGGTGCATCTGGGGGGCTTCAAATGGGACATGGTGTCTAAAAACCAGTCCAGCAAAATCTGCCTTCCAAAAACTTTACGGCGCTCCTTTCCTTCTGCGCCCTGCCATGCACCCATACAGCAGTTTACCACCACATGTGGGGTGTTTCTGTAAACCGCAGAATCAGGGTAATAAATATTTGAGTTTTGTTTGGCAGTTAACATTAGATGTGTTAAAGAAAAAATGGACTAAAATGGAAAAAAAGTGAAATTTAGAAATTTCATCTCAATTTTCCTTTAATTCTTGTGGAATACCTAAAGGGTTAACACAGTTTATAAAATCAGTGTTAAGTAACTTGAGGTGTGTAGTTTCCAAAATGGGATCATTAATGGGGGGGTTCTACTATGTAAGCTGCACAAAGTGACTGCAGACCTGAACTGGTCCTTAAAAAGTGGGTTTTGGAAATTTTCTTAATAATTTTAAGAATTGCCTCTAAAATTCTAAGCCTTCTAATGTCCCCCCAAAAAATAAAATGACATTTACAAAATGATGCAAACATAAAGTAGACATATGGGGAATGTTAAATAACAAATATTTTATGCGGTATCACTTTCAATTTTAAAAGCAGAGAAATTAAAATTTTGAAAATTGTGAATTTTTCAAAATATTTGGTAAAGTTGGGATTTTTTCATAAATAAAGGTGACATATATTTACTCATATTTATGACTGTCGTGAAGTACATTGTGTCACGAGAAAACAATCTCAGAATGGCTTGGATAAGTAAAAGTGTTCCAAAGTTATTACCACATAGAGTGACACATGTCAGATTTTCAAAAATAAGCCTGGTAACGAAGGTGCAAAATGGCCCGGTCATTAAGGGGTTAATTGAACTTACGAAAGCAGTGCTCCAATTATTTTGGCATATATTTTGTTATCAGTGTTCAACAAGGAAACTTCTGAAAAAATTGTCTGGTTGGTGGGTTCTTTGCCTGGTTATGGTTATGTTGTTACTATTGCTGACATCTCAAGGGGGAATTCCTTTTCACTTGCAGCTTTGTTAAACACTAACACCAAATAGAGAGCAAGGATGGGAGCAATTTTTTTAATAATAACTATTCGTTAATCAACCTGCAACTGCTGATTTACCTGAGTGATTTTATGATGGGATGTACTTCAGAGAGAATAATAACAGAATGTGAGGTTTGAATGTGAGAATCACTTGGGGAGTGAATTGGTTCATCTTTTTAGTAGAAAGATTTTCAGTATTCCCTAAAATGTTCTTCAATATCATCAGGGTTGAATATCCTATCATTTATCTGGCGCAGTTAAAAAGGAGATGAGTTGTTTGACCTGTTTATATTATTGATGCCATGCCAAGAATTTCCCTGCTCCTGCTATTGTTGTGGGAATAAATGTTTAATTTATAAGTAATATTGCAGTATTGTTTCATGGTTGCTGAGAACTAATTGTTATAGTGTTTCATAGTCATCATGAAGGAATGATGGTTTCTTCTCCAGGTTGTTTTCTTCTGTAAAGCATAAGTACTTCATTGAGAACTGCTTTCTATCAAACTGGCCCTCGAAGAGTGGCATCACCTTCTGGAAGGGTGCATGTCATCCTATTGTCATCTATACTGAACTTAAGAATCTGACATACCTTCAGTCAGCGTCGTAACCTTCACCAGGCCCAGTGTTAAATTTTTTTTGCACTTCCATCGCTGCTAAGAAGTATAACAGTTCTAATGCCTTTTTCCCATTTATTCAATCCTATTGATCGGGTAGTGGAACCCTGGTCTCCATAAGATCGCTTGTGTGATCTCCTGACCCTATTGGTGGCTTAATATTTCTAAGGACGTTCGAGATTTTGTCCCTGCCTGCTTTACTTGTGGCCAGAACAAGACTCCAATACAAGGGCCTGCAGGACTTTTACTCCCATTGCCAATGCCTGATTCTCCATGGCAACATATTGCTAAGGACTTAATAACCAACTTGCCCTCCTCTTTGGGATGCTCTGTAATCTAGGTGGTGGCCAACCAGTTTCCTAAATTGGCCCATTTTATACCTCTATTGGGTCTTCCTTCTGCGAGTCAACTGGCCAACTTATTCCTGAAGCATACCGTACTTTCCAGATGCATGGTTCACACCTTCATATCATGTCATATCGAAGAGTACAGTTCACTTCCATGTTCTGAAGAGCTATTTGTAAACTGCTGGACTAATTGGACTTTTCTTCTGCTTATGATCTGTAGACCATGGAGAGTTCTGATTAATTATTTGCAACACTTCACTTATGCACATCATGATGACTGGGTTGTTTTGCTATTCTGAGCAGAGTTATCTTACAGCAACCATCCCAGTGAATCTACAGTACCAATCTCCTGGGAACAAGGTATGGCTTTCCTCAAAACACATCAGACTCAAGGTACTCTCATACAGGTGACTTTGCTTCATTGGCCCTTTCGAGGTGTTGAAACAATTGAATCCTGTCTCTTATGTTTATTTGACAAATCACCCCTTGAGGTATCCTAGGGATATTTATATATCAGAAAAATTGTCTTCTATCTCTGTAGACAACAGAAAAAATCCCACTAGGGACCCTCAAAGAAATATACGAGTGTTTTTAAAATATAACTTTTATTTCTTCTATAATAAAAATAAACAAAGAAGAGTTGTGCATTAAAACTATCAACTGGCAAATGTATGCAGTTTTTTTACATCCACATTGTTTGCTTTTGTGTGTGTTGGCAGGAGAATATTCAGAGAGTGAGTTTTCCTAATGGTGGCTGATAAGTAGCAGGGACTATTAGACCATGGAAGGCTGAAAATGTGTCTGTATTCCCTTCATACAATACAAAAATATCAGCTATTTATATATCATGGGGTGTCCACTGGTAAGGTGAAAAAGAGTCACTAGTTGATATTATCGAGAGTGAATGGTCACTGGTTACTAGGCATGCAACATGTATTTGTAGATTGCGATCTAAATTCAATAATACCCCAGTCACTTCCTTATAGGATATGGCCCACTTTGAAGGGGGTCTGTTCCTGGTATAGCTGTACTAACTGAGGTACAAACGCTATATTTCCAAATGGTTTTTGCTCTTCCCTGGTAGGAAATAACCCCACAGCAAGGGGGGTCTATTACTAATGGAATTATAGTAATTCGATGACAAACACTGTGATGATAAACACATAGGATATGACCCCACTTAGAGGGGGGCCTCTTCCTAGTAGCTGAGGTACGATTGCTATGTTGCCTAATAGCTTTTGTTGTTCCCTAATAGCATATGACCCCACTTCAAGGGGGGGGGGGTCTATTCCTAGTGGAGTTATAGTGAATAAATATCTTTTCTGCATTGGAATGATGCTTCTCTTTATTTACTTGTATTCTTCTTCAGAAAGAGAAAAATAAATCTTATCAAAAACCTGTTAACTAGTGTTGAGTGACGCATCCGAAGTGGAATTCAATCTGAAGTTTAGAAAAAATTTGATTTGCAATGAATCCGAATTTTCTTGTGCTTCATAATAATGAATCATTTATTTCCTAAAATAGCGGCTACACATTACAGAGTGAAAATAAGAAGCTCAGGAATGTCAGATCACCCATAATGCCGTGCAGACAGACAATCCATAGCTAGCCAGCCCCTGTTATGTCAAAGGCCTTTAAAAGCCTCATCCCATGCGGTCTTGGCCATTTCACTGTGAGCTAAGGATAGGGAGAGATGTGACAAGCACTAAAGACAGTGATCAAGAAAGCCTTTAATTGTAGAATATTGGGTATGGAGAGTGCAGGGACAGTGTAGGGAGAGTTTTCATACACTGTAGGGAGAGCATATGGAGACTGCAGGGACAGGCCATGAATAGTGCAGGAACTGTAATTTAAAGCTGAAAGGATCCATAAAAGACAGTGCAGTTTGCATCGATCCCTGTGTAGGGTACAAAGCTATCTAACTGAATGGTGTCCACCTTGTTTAATAGATAAGCAATTCCATTAGGCCTTGATTCTCAAATAGGGGTGAATAACCTGTCTTGTTCTATTGTTATTGGATTGTCCACATTGTTTAATAGATAATTCTATTACTCCTTGATTCTCAAATTGGGGCGAATAACCTAATTCTACTGTTATTGGGGTGTCCACCTTATTTAATAGATAAATCATTCCATTACACCTTGATTCTCAAATTTGGGTGAATAACCTGTGTGGTTATTGGGTTGTCCACATCTATTAAACAAGGTGTCCAACGGGCAGTGGCAAAACACACTTAGTTAGCATGGCCCAGGAACAATCTCTGTTCCCTCACTTGTCCTGAACCTGCCTCTTTCTCTTCTCTTCTTTCTCTTTTTCCTCTTTTTGCCAGGCAAGTAATGCATGCCGCAGGCTCTGCTCCACTTTTCAGTGAGGATGAGCTTATTGAGGACTAAGGTTGCACCGGGTATCAAATTCTCGATATCCAATCAATACTTTTGTCCCGGTATCGATACGTTACCGGCATTTGCCTGTTACCAATATTAGGCTGTGCTACTGTGCAGCCTAGTATCAGAGAACATGGTGCGCGCTGCTCTCAGTGCACTCCATGTTCCCTCAGCAGCACAGGGAAGCAGTCTGTCCCTCCCCCCTGTGCTGCTGCTGCTGACGCTGCCACCAAAGAGAGGAGGGGGGCTGAGAAGGGGAGGGGCTGTGGCCGCTGCGCCACCAATGAACATTACTATCATTTAAAGGGGTTGTCTCACCTCCTTTTTTCAGCGCAGAAGGCCCGCACTGGCCAGCAGCACTGAGAAGCTGAAATTCCCTATGTGTGAGTGCATGCACGCTCCCGCATTGTGAGAGATCTATAGAAAAAAAGGGGACAGGAGCTAATGCGCCGGCATAGCAGACTATGCGCGCTTGCTCCCACTATCTTGGCCACCAGAAAGGCCAGCCTTATGTCTTTTCAGAGCGCAACTGTAACCCCTAGAGACGAGCAGTGTGTATAAGGACAAGAAAAATGATGAGAGGAAAGATCAGGAGGCATTATTGTAACATAAAGCATATTAGTAAGTTACTTGTAACATAGTTTGTAAGGCCGAAAAAAGACATCTGTCCATCCAGTTCAGCCTGTTTTCCTACTTGTATACGGTTCATCATAAATGTCACTTCATGTGATGAGACAACCCCTTTAATACAAGTGCAGGAGCGGGTGCGGGCGCAGAATCACATAGCCGGCACCCATGACAGGGAGCTGTGTCAGCGGTAGTTAACCCCTCAGGTGCGGCACCTGAGGGGTTAACTGCAGCGCATCGCAGCTCTCTGACATGGGTGCCGGGTATGTGATTCTGCGCCGGCACCCGCTCCTGTACTTGTATTAAATGATAGTAATGTTCATTGGTTGGCGCAGTGTGCCCCCCAACCTCCCCAGTATTAAATCATTGGTGGCGCAGTGCGCCCTCCCCCCCAACTCCCCATTATAATAAACATTGGTGGCAGTGGCCACATGCGCCCCCCCTTCCCATCTTCATTGGTGGCAGTGGTAGATTCCGATCGGAGCCCCAGCAGTGTAATCGCGGGGCTCCGATCGGTTACCATTGCAACCAGGATGCTACTGAAGTCCTGGCTTCCATGGTAAGCTCCCTGCTGCTGTATGCACAAAGCACAGGGCAGCAGTAAGAATGTAAGTCTTATGCACCCTAATAGATCTCTATTAGGGTGCATAAGACAAAGGTTCTAGCCCCTAAGGGGGCTAATAGGAAATAAAAAGTTAAAAAAAAAAAAAGTAAAAAAAAAACACACCAAAATATTAAGTTTAAATTCTCCTGTCCCAATTTTACATATAAAATATATAAACAATAAATAAATAAACATATTAGGTATCGCCACGTCCGAAAAGTCCAAAGTATTAAAATATTAATAAATATCTCCTATGCAGTGAACGCCGTAACAGAATAAATAAAATAAATAAAAACCTGCACGATTCGCCATTTTTAGTCACCTTGCTCCCCCCCCCCAAAAAAAAAAATAGGATAGGACTGCTCTATTATGGGCTGGACGTTTTATAAAATGCGGAATGCACGCAGCTTTTTTAGGTGTTTTTATTTTTTCGTGTGGTATCGAATGGTATCGAGTATCGCAATACTTTTTTATGGTTTCGAAACCGAATCAAAATTTTGGTATTGTGACAACCCTATTGAGGACAATCAGCAGCTACTGGCCAGTTCAGATTTGGAGGAGAGGTCCGCTGCTTTCCCCTGTAGGCATGCAAGTTGCAACAATGACAGTTGCATGGGAGCTGGTGTTGTGAGTGGTCAGCGACATGACCATGAGACTGGTGAGGGTGACATAAGTGAGAAGCAGACACTAGTGGATGATGATGTAGCTGATCACAAATGAGAGCCTAGTTAAGAGGGGGCTTCATCATCATCAGGGGGTGAGCTTGCCCATGAGACAGTGGCAGGGTGGCAGCATTCTGCTGAGCCAACAAGGTGCAAGCATGGCCGTGAGCCAGCAGGTTGGCAGCAGTGTGAGATCTGGAGCCTAACGTGCCCGAGGTAGACAGTCTACTACTAAGGAGCCTACCTGCCTGGAAACGACTAGTGATGCTCAGCTTCATAGAGGCAACGGCAGGCAGTGATTACGGAGTGGTGGGGTAAAATGTCATACTTGCTGGTGTGGAAATTTTTCATCATGTCGCTGGAGGACATCAGCGTGGGAAAAGCCGTGGCACTAATATAATGGTACAGCCTGACGCATCTTCCAGTGGCCCGCACCCCTTCTCCAACAGTCAAGGCTCCACCACCTCAGCAGAAGGGAGCTGTGTTTCCTTCCCATCATCTACTGGTCCTGATCCTCCTCATCATCACGCGTTTCACCAGAAATCAATCACCGAAGCGATTGCAAAGAAACATCAGTATGTGTGCACTCATTCAATGGAGCAGAAGGTGAACATGCTCCTGGCCAAGGTGTTGTACTACACTTTCTCTCTTTCCATGTGGTTGACTCTGCACATTTCTAAAAACAGAGAAAGGCGGTTAATGATTTCTTAATGCTGCAGATGGACAGGTAACTTTCACGTTAGCCAGTGGCAGCTCATGCCTGAAACATGCCGCTTGCACAGGCCCTTTGAGGAGGTCACTTTATTTTTCAACTGGCAGAACTATGGGATGAATGATGTCATTCCACTCCTTCAGGTCCTAGAGGGGATGCTGACAAATCTGATTGCTGAGGGGACAGAAGACATGGCACCTCAATTTCACAGCCACCTGAAGAGGATGAACTGGCAGGGGAGGAGGACGTAAACACCTAGGAATTTTATACATAACTATGTGGTTTATCTGCCCAAGTGACAGGAGAGGAACAGGAGGAGCATGAGGAACTGTGATGAAGACAGCGCAGATGACCCCGACAGACCATGGCAGTATGCAGTGGAGATGGAGACAGGGAGGCCCTCCAAGTCCCTTGCGCTAATGGCCAGATGCATGCTGTCATGTTTGTGTAGTGACAGCCACATTGTCAGGATTCGCCAGAGTAATGACTACTGGCTATCCACATTGTTAGACCCTTATTACTGGTCAAAAATGGGGGCATTTTTTAGAGTACTATAGAGGCCTTCTGTGTAGTCAGTTGGTCATTGCCGACAAGCGCCATCACCCATCCTCAGGAATGTCTCACCAGGGGCACCTTCTGCACTCACGCTCCACTGCCATGACTGGGGGGGGCAAGTGCACCACCTACTGAAGAAACCACCCAGCTGCACCAGCAGGACATGCAGCAAAACCTCAACCAGCAGGTGGTGGCATACTTGGACTGCACCCTGTCAACCATGATCCAAGGCCACCTGGACTACTGGGCATGCAAACTTTAAGTGTGGCTGCAACTGGCCAGGTTTGCCATGGGTATGCTTTCCTGCCCAGCCAGTAGTGTGGCATCAGAATGGGTGTTCAGTGAGGCAGGGGGCATAGTTACCCCTAATAGAACTCCCCAATCCTCCCTAAATGTTGAGAAACTAACCTTGAAAGGTGAATCAGGCATGGTATTGGTGCCTGATGCAACAGAATAGATCATTCTGCCACTAATGATCATACTGTAGTGTGCTGCCACACCAGAATATTCAAAATGGGCCTTTACTTCTAGCCAAGTCCTGCTGCCACCATTCTGATGCTGCCAGCTGCCTGATGCCACCTGCCCGCTGTCTCTACTGCCATTCCTACTATGGGGCTTCTTGGCCTACTGAAATGTACATGTTACATTTTTAAAAGGATATGTATGCCACAGGGCCTTGCTATCACACTGCTGTTTTTGGGTTCTGCTACTACTGTGATCTGGCACCATCTTCTGCTGTATGCCACTACTGCCCCCCCTCCCCATGCTGTCATGGGGCGACTATTGTTACTGTCAGTGCTGCTGCCCCCCCCCTCCACTTTGTCATGGGGTCACGATTGTCCCTTTTACTGCCACTGCTGATGGCACCGATCCCCGCCATTGTCCCTGTTTGTCCGTATTGACATCAGTTTATTTTTTCATTTTTCGTATCTATCAGAACAACAGGGAAAAAAGTATTCTAAAAAAATGCATCTGAAAGGCCTCTTTGACATGGTCAGTATTTGATCATTATATGTAAGCCAAAAGCTGGAGTGGGTCCAAAACACTGAAGAGAAACAAATATTTCTATTACATTTTATCTCAGTTTTGGACCCACTTCTGGTTTTGGATTACAATTACTAATCAAATACTGACAGTCTGAAAGAGGCTTTATGGAAGCTCAAAATACGGAAAATAAACCAAAATAAACAGCGATATGAACACAGCCTTGCTGCCACTGACACCCCCCCTCCACACTCTGTCATGGGTCGAATATTGTCCATGTTACTGCCACTGTTGTTGGCCCCCGTTCCTACACTGTTATGAGGCTACTGTTGTCACCTTTACTGCCACCCTCCTCACTCTGCCATGGTATAACTATTACCACTGTTACTGCCACTGATACTGCTGTTACCATCCTCCCCAATCTATCATGGGGCCACACAATGTAAATCTACAGCTAGCATAAGGGATTAAAAAGCATGTTTGGACTGTCACAACATGCACTAAAAGAACATTTTTTTTTCTCCACTACTTTATTGGCTCTGACTCCATTTCTTTATTTCGTTCCACTAAGGAGCCATTTGGACACAGCTCTTGCAGGGGCGCCCAACATTGTTTTTGTGGTATACTGAAGGTTCCGGAATGTTTTTCTTTTTGTTCAACAGAAGGGATTCACTATCAATCTTGGTGCACTGCACAGTGATGTAGACGCCGATAAATTCCAACTGTAATAATGACGGCACAGTACCTACCGAACAGATTAACATTTTCACAAGGGGTAACAGGAGAAAAAGCACTCCATAAGTTGTTACCCATTTTTTCCTGAATACTGCAACACCCCATATGTGGTGGTAAACCTACTGTTCTCAGTGGGTTTGGCTGACAGAAGACTAATCTGCATGGCCAGCTGTATTCTCTCTGGATAATGACACTGTCATCTACTGAGTGTCTATAAGATGTCCTAGGAAGGTTATTATATTTGCAGGTGACAGTTATGACTTGTCCCAATTCAACAGCCACCCTAGGCTCTGAATGAAGCTGAGGTTAATTCATAGATGTCTCTGAATATCTTCTTCAGACCTGACTTTCAGAAACTAATCATTTAAATTAGCGACAATCACTACCCCATTTCTCCTGAATTGCTGGTTTAATTAACTTTGTTGGATTTAGTCTTTAAAGGGAACTTGTCACCAGGAAAATAATCCACAAAATAATCCACAGGCAGCATGTTATAGAGCAGTAGAAGCTGAGCAGATTAATATATAGTTTTATAGGAAAAGATTCAGTAAAATGTGTATTTCATTCATTTAAATTGTTGCTCATTCTATAAGTGATTAAAATTTATTTCTGTATGCACAATCATAGCAGGAAGGTTGTCAATCACTGATAGAATCATCTCCTCAACTTCAAAGCCCAGAATGAGCATAGATATAAATAAATACATTATTCGTAACGATTTTTTCCCATAAAACTATATATCAATCTGCTCAGCTCCTCCTGCTCTATAATGTGTTGTCTTTAGGTCAGACACCATGTTCAACATGACAGGTTTCCTTTAATGTGCTGCTGCTTTTTTAACTTTGTGCAAAGCCTGTTTATAGCTAATAGTAATACTATATCTATCTGTCTGCATAACTACCAACCTATCTACCTACGGTACCTAATCTGTCTATCTAATTGCGGACTAGTAATAACTTACTTTATTGGAGAATTTTGTGAGAACACCTGTCATCTTTGGATTTGGAGCATTTAATTTGTTTTACTTCCTGGAAGACATAAGTATGCTTTAATCTCCTTTAATTCCAACCCAATTTGGGCTTTCAGAGTGTTATTTTGTGTTCTTTCGTGTTATTTTTGAGTGTAATTTGAGTTCTTTCATCTGTGGGCTTGTTTTTGGTGGGATCAGTTGTAGTTCTTCCTGGCACCATTTTATGTTACTTTTAACCCCTTCAGTACCAAACCACTTTTCACCTTAAATCCCAGGCCAATTTTTGCAAATCTGACATGCATCACTTTATGCGGTAATAACTTTGGAACTCTTTTACTTATCCAAGCCATTCTGAGATTGTTTTCTCATGACACATTGTACTTCATGATAGCTATAAATTTGAATTAATATATTTCACCTTTATTTATGAAAAATCCCAAATTTACCAAAAATTTTGAAAAAATTTGCCATTTTCAAAATTTCAATTTCTCTACTTTTAAAACTGAAAGTGATACCTCATTAAATATTTATTACTTAATATTCCCCATATGTCTACTTCATGTTGGCATCATTTTTAAATGTCACTTTATTTTTTTAGGACGTTAGAAGGCTTAGAAGTTTAAAAGCAATTTTTTAAATTTTCAACAACATTTCCAAAACCATTTTATTAAGCACCAATTCAGTTATAAAGTGATTTTGAGGGGCTTACGTAATAGAAACCACCCATAAATGACCCTATTTTAGAAACTACACCCCTCATATTATTCAAAACTGATTTTACAAACTTTGTTAACCCTTGAGGTGTTCCACGAGAATTAAAGGAAAATGGAGGTAAAATTTCAAAATGTCACTTTTTTGGTAGATTCTTTATGTTAAAGGGGCTGTGCAATTTATTTAGTTTTGTCCTTTGAATGTTTCTAACTAGGCAATTGTAATGTTTTTTTAATGCACTTTAACTTCAGTGGCCCCTTTCTCAGATTTCACTCAGGGCAGCACTTATATTCACTCCCTTTGCAGAGCAGGGGGAGGGGCAGAGATTGTTGTTATTGCATGTAAACAAAGGGCCAGAAGAGAACCAGGAAATGATGAAATATATATATTTTTTGCCTAAAACTTGCTTAACTTAGTTATATATTGCTGCCCATCAGATTTACAGTGCTATATAAAAAATTTATCATAACTTCTACAACCCCTTTAATCAATGTTTTCTTGCAACACAGCAAGGGTTGACAGCAAAATAAACCTCAATATATATTACTCTGATTCTGCAGTTTACAGAAATACCATATATGTGGCGGTAAACTGCTCTACGGGTACATGGCAGTGGTTAGAAGGAAAGGAGCACCATATAGATTTTGGAGGCAGGTTTTGTTGAATGGTTTTTAGGCACCATTTATGTATCCGTACAGTGGAAACCCTCAAAAAGTGACCCCATTTTGGAAAATGTGTCAGGAAGCAGGTAAGGCCCAATTCACACTTCGGTTATTTGGTCAGTTATTTCCATCAGTTATTGTGAGCTCAAACCAATAGTGAAGGCTACTCAGAGATAAGGTGTAATGGAAAGATTTCCTCCTGTTCTGTGTTTTTGACCTTCATCTGGTTTTGGCTCACAATAATTGATGGAAATAACTGAAGTGTGAACTCAGCCTAAGGGCGCTTGCACACGATCGTATGTGCTCCGAGACATATGGTCCGTGAGCTGGCCATATGTCCCGGAGCGGCATTGATTGTGCGCACGGGAGCGCACAGCATCATAGATTACAATGATGCTGTGCACGTCCGGCCACCCGAGGGACTATTGTCCTGTACTCATATGAGTACAGGACAATAGTCCCTCGGGCGGCCCGACGTGCACAGCATCATTGTAATCTATGATGCTGTGCGCTCCCGTGCGCACGATCAATGCCACGCTGGTACATATGGCCCGCTCACGGACCGTATGTCTCGGAGCGCATACGGTCATGAGCAAGGGTCCTAAGGGCTCATGCAGATGGCTGTTGCTCGTCTGCAATATATGGGCACTGGCTATGTGCTCACCATATGACGGATGCGGACCCACTCACTTGAATGGGTCCCCAAACCAGAAGGAGCAGTGCGGAACGGAGGCATGGAGCCCCATGGAAGCACTACTGAGTACTTCCGTGGGGTTTCTCTCCGTGCCTCCGCACTGCAAAAAAATAGAACAACTTGAATGGGTCTAGATTTGTCTGCGATAACCACACAAATGGTGGCCATGCATTGAGGACCGCAAATTGCGGCCCCCAACACACAATGGCCCATCAACCGCCGTGCGAATGAGCCCTAAGTTTGCTTCCCTTAGCAAGTTTGCCCAGGAGACCTGGTTAACGCTCTTAAATAATCAGAAAACACCTGAGAATAGTCAGTGTTACCAGTGCTCTGTATATAGAGACAGCAGGGACATGTAGATAATTTGTTCTCTGCATCTAAAGTAAAAAAAAGTAAATAATAAATCGAAAGAAATATAAAAAAAAATTAAAAATCCAAGTAAAAATTAAAAAAAGTGGATCTCTTTATTCACCCAAACACTCAATGGCATTGAGTGAATAAAGGAATCCACTTGTTTCACTTAAAGAAGAACTCCCGCAAAAATTTTTATTCCATGTCCTGCTAGAAATGTACATGATGTATTCTGTAGTGAATGCAATTTTCTTACCAGTGGTTTCATTTTTAAGTTATATCTCCCTGATGCTTCTCATCTGTAAAATATGACTAGGAATTAGACCCACCAACTCACACAGTAACTTATGTGTGGACAGGAAGTCTAATTTTCTATGCATTCCTATGGGAGCCTCACTTTCAGTCTCATAGGAATGAATAGATAAGTTACTGGCTTCCTGCCCTGGGTCAATTGGAGGTCAGGGAGTTGGTCACATGACCCAGATACAATAAGAAGAGAGTGGATAAGTCTCAATTTCAGCCTCTGATAAGAAAATGACATTCGCTACAGATTATATCATGCACCTTTCTAACAGGTCAGAGAATACAATTTTTTGCGGGAGTTCTTCTTTAAGTCAGAATGCTGCCTTTCTTCTAGAATTTTAGATAGATAGATAGATAGATAGATAGATAGATAGATAGATAACAGATAAATAGATAGGAGATATAAAATGAATAAATAAATAAAACACAAGCGGTTCAGCAGGAGCTATGTAAATGATGCAAAGCCAGTGGCTTTGCTCCCAAAAGTTGTTCAAAGGTCGTGTTCTTTAACTCCTTAGTGCTATTTGATGTATATACTCATCATGGAGCACTGCCATTTAGTGCTCCATGGCGCGTATACACGTCATGGTATTAAACTGTCACAATGTCTGTTACACATAGCCAGGGATCTCAGCTAACCGGGCCGGGACCAATGAGGGTGGTCCCGGGCCGGTGATCGCTCTGACTGGCTAGTCTGTACAGACTAGCCAATCAGGCGATTCTAATGGCACTGGAAAGGATCTGATCCTCCTAAAAGTTTTATAAAAATGCCCAACAAACTCACCCCCTTCCCCTCGGTGTTTATTTGCACATTTAATCCCGTCTGGAAACCCCCCCCCCTCCCCGTTTCAGGATGTCCGGCATTTCCCCTCTACAGCCCTCCCCTCCCAAGTCGCGATCTTTTTTTCAGGATGGCTGAGCGGTACAAGCAGAATTTCACCGCTGCATGGAAAGGGTTAACAGGGATGAAGCTCCCTCCCTCTCCCATCGGGCCAATGCTGTGCTGTGGCAGCATCCTGATGGTTACCACGGCAACCGGATTCCTTCACAGGCTTCCAGCTTGCTATGGTATATCTAAGCCTGATCAGGCTCCTGCTAAAGGCAGGAGTCTGATCAGGCTTACTGTGAATGAAAATACACTGCAGTACACTATACAGTGTGGGACCTGCACCTATAAGACAATGGGGCATATCCTAGCAATATGCCCCCATTGTCCATCATGAGACAACACCTTTAAGAATTGCTTCTAAAATTCGAAGCCTTCTAACGTCCCCCAAAAAATAAAATTACAAGTAATATAAGTGCATCTCAATAAATTAGAATATCATCAAAAAGTTTTTTTTTCAATAATTCAGTTCAAAAAGTGAAAAACATATATTATATAGAGTCATTACAAACAGAGTGAACTTTTTCAAGTGTTTATTTATGTTAATGATTATGGCTTACAGCCAAGGAAAACCCCAAATTCATTAGTTCAGAAAATTAGAATAATTAACCCAAAACACCAGCAAAGACTTCCTAGGCCTTTAAAAAGGTCCCTTAGTCTGGGTCAGTAGGCGACAATCATGGGGAAGACTGCTGACTTGACAGATGTCCAGAAGGCTGTCATTGACACACTCCACAAGGAGGGTAAGCCACAAAAGGTCATTGCTAAAGAAGCTGGCTGTTCACAGAGTGCTGTATCAAAGCATATTAATGGAATGTTGAGTGGAAGGAAAATGGGTGGTAGAAAAAGGTGCACAAGCAACAGGGAGAACCGCATCCTTGATAGGATTGTTAAGAAAAGGCCTTTCCTAAATTTGGGGGAGAAACACAAGTAGTGGACTGCTGACGGAGTCAGTGCTTCAAGAGCCACCACACACAGAGGTATCCAGGACATGGGCTTCAAGTGTCGCATTCCATGTGTCAAGCCACTCATGACCAATAGACAATGCCAGAAGCGTCTTACCTGGGCCAAGGAGAAAAAGAACTGGACTGTTACTCAGTGGTCAAAGGTGTTGTTCTCAGATGAAGGTAAATTTTGCATTTCATTTGGAAATCAAGGTCCCAGAGTCTGGAGGAAGAGTGGAGAAGCACTCAATCCAAGCCGCTTGAGGGCTAGTGTGAAGTTTCCACAATCAGTAATGGTTTGGGGAGCCATGTCATCTGCTGGTGTAGGGCCACTGTGTTTTATCAAGACCAAGGTCAGTGCAGCCGTCTACCAGGAAATTTTGGAGCACTTCATACTTCCCCTGCCGACAAGCTCTTTGGAGATGGAATTTTCAAGCAGAACTTGGCACCTGTCCACACTGCCAAAAGTACCAATAGCTTGTTTAATAACCACAGTACCACTGTGCTTGATTGGCCAGCAAACTCGCCTGACCTTAACCCCATAGAGAATCTATGGGGGATTGTCAAGAGGAAGATGAGAGACACCAGACCCAACAATGCAGACGGGCTGAAGGCTGCTATCAAAGCAACTTGGGCTTCCATAACACCTTTGCAGTGCAACAGGCTGATCGCCTCCATGCCATGCCGCATTGATGTAGTCATTCATGCAAATGGAGCCCCAACCAAGTATTGAGTGCATTTTCTGTACATACATTTCATTTGGCCAATATTTCTGTGTTTTAAAAAAAAATTACAGTTGGTCTAATATAATATTCTAATTTTCTGAGATAATGACTTTTGGGTTTTCCTTGGCTGTAAGTAGAGATGAGCGAATCGAAGCTGATGAAGTGGAATTCGTTACGAATCTCATGGAAAATTCGATTCGCAACGAAAGCAAATTTCTTGGCGATTCGTAGTAACGAAATTATTATTTTTTTCCTAAAATGGCCGCAAGCACATGGGATGACATGGGGGAAAGATCTCTGGGACAAAGAAGTAAACACCCACAATGCGATTACATGCAGACATGTAGCCAATCAGCAGCCAGCCAGGTCCTGTGATGTCACAGCCCTATAAATAGCTCTGCACCGCTGGAATCCGCCATTTGCCATGAGATTTAGAGCAGGGACAGATGTGAGCTGCGTTAGGGCAAGTGATAGGAAAATGTTTCAAAATACAAGAAAAGAGATCAGGGATAGATAACCTGAATTGCAGAGATACAGTGCTAGTCAAAAGTATTGGCACCCCTGCAATTCTGTCAGATAATACTCCATTTCTTCCAGAAAATGATTGCAATCACAAATGCTTTGGTAATAATATCTTCATTTATTTTGCTTGCAATGAAAAAACACAAAAGAGAATGAAAAAAGTCAAATCATTGATCATTTTACACAAAACTCCAAAAATGGGCCGGACAAAAGTATTGGCACCCTCAGCCTAATACTTTTTAGACAAAATAACTGCGAACAACCGCTTCCGGTAACCATCAATGAGTTTCTTACAATGCTCTGCTGGAATTTTAGACCATTCTTCTTTGGCAAATTGCTCCAGGTCACTGAGATTTGAAGGGTGCCTTCTCCAAACTACCATTTTGAGATCTCTCCACAGGTGTTCTATGGGATTCAGGTCTGGACTCATTGCTGGCCACTTTAGAAGTCTCCAGTGCTTTCTCTCAAACCGTTTTCTAGTGCTTTTTGAAGTGTGTTTTGGGTCATTGTCCTGCTGGAAGACCCATGACCTCTGAGGGAGACCCAGCTTTCTCACACTGGGCCCTACATTATGCTGCAAAATTTGTTGGTAGTCTTCAGACTTCATAATGCCATGCACACGGTCAAGCAGTCCAGTGCCAGAGGCAGCAAAGCAACCCCAAAACATCAGGGAACCTCCGCCATGTTTGACTGTAGGGACCGTGTTCTTTTCTTTGAAGGCCTCTTTTTTTTCCTGTAAACTCTATGTTGATGCCTTTTCCCAAAAAGCTCTACTTTTGTCTCATCTGACCAGAGAACATTCTTCCAAAAAGTTTTTGGCTTTCTCAGGTAAGTTTTGGCAAACTCCAGCCTGGCTTTTTTATGTCTCTGGGTCAGAAGTGGGGTCTTCCTGGGTATCCTACCATAGAGTCCCTTTTCATTCAGACGCCGACAGATAGTACGGGTTGACACTGTTGTACCCTTGAACTGCAGGGCAGCTAGAACTTGTTTGGATGTTAGTCGAAGTTCTTTAGCCACCATACACACAATCTTTCGTTGAAATCTCTCGTCAATTTTTCTTTTCTGTCCACATCTAGGGAGGTTAGCCACAGTGCCATGGGCTTTAAACTTCTTGATGACACTGTGCACGGTAGACACAGGAACATTCAGGTCTTTGGAGATGGACTTATAGCCTTGAGATTGCTCATGCTTCCTCACAATTTTGCTTCTCAAGTCCTCAGACAGTTCTTTGGTCTTCTTTCTTTTCTCCATGCTCAATGTGGTACACACAAGGACACAGGACAGAGGTTGAGTCAACTTTAATCCATTTCAACTTGCTGCAAGTGTGATTTAGTTATTGCCACCACCTGTTATGTGCCACAGGTAAGTAACAGGTGCTGTTAATTACACAAATTAGAGAAGCATCACATGATTTTTCAAAGGGTGCCAATACTTTTGTCCACCCCCTTTTTTATGTTTGGTGTGGAATTATATCCAATTTGGCTTTTTGACAATTCTTGTTGTGGTTTTCCATTGAAGACAAATTAAATGAAGATATTATTACCAAACCATTTGTGATTGCAATCATTTTCTGGAAGAAATTGAGTATTATCTGACAGAATTGCAGGGGTGCCAATACTTTTGGCCAGCACTGTAGGAGAGGGACGATTTGTAGACAAAAAATTCAGGCAGTGAATCGTTATCCATATACACTGCAGCAGCAGTGAGTGGGCATGGGGGTTAGCCTCTTGTACAGCACTGCACTGTACATTAAAAAAAAAAATAGTGAATCTGAGTTTGTGGGGTTGTCAGTGTTACTTTTAAATAAGTATTTTAGGCCTCATTCGCCATCCAAGCAGAAAAGCGTGATATTGCTGTAAGGTAGTCAGTGAATATCATAAAATAAAAATAGTGAATCTGAGTTTGTGGGGTTGTCAGTGTTACTTTTAAATAAGTATTTTAGGCCTCATTCGCCATCCAAGCAGAAAAGCGTGACATTGTTGTAAGGTAGTCAGTGAATATCATTTAAAAAATAAATAAATATCTCAGTTTGTGGGGTGGTTAGTTTCAAATAAGTATTTTACGCCTCATACGCCATCCAAGCAGAAAAGCGTGATATTGCTGTAAGGTAGTCAGTGAATATCATTAAAAAAATAGTGAATCTTAGTTTGTGGGGTTGTTAGTGTCACTTTTAAATAAGTATTTTAGGCCTCATTCGCCATCCAAGCAGAAAAGCGTGATATTGCTGTAAGGTAGTCAATGAATATCATTTTAAAAAAATATATATATATATATCTCAGTTTGTGGGGTGGTTAGTTTCAAATAAGTATTTTAGGCCTCATTCGCCATCCAAGCAGAAAAGCGTGATATTGCTGTAAGGTAGTCAGTGAATATCATAAAATAAAAATAGTGAATCTGAGTTTGTGGGGTTGTCAGTGTTACTTTTAAATAAGTATTTTAGGCCTCATTCGCCATCCAAGCAGAAAAGCGTGACATTGTTGTAAGGTAGTCAGTGAATATCATTTAAAAAATAAATAAATAAATATCTCAGTTTGTGGGGTGGTTAGTTTCAAATAAGTATTTTACGCCTCATACGCCATCCAAGCAGAAAAGCGTGATATTGCTGTAAGGTAGTCAGTGAATATCATTAAAAAAATAGTGAATCTTAGTTTGTGGGGTTGTTAGTGTCACTTTTAAATAAGTATTTTAGGCCTCATTCGCCATCCAAGCAGAAAAGCGTGATATTGCTGTAAGGTAGTCAATGAATATCATTTTAAAAAATATATATATATATATCTCAGTTTGTGGGGTGGTTAGTTTCAAATAAGTATTTTAGGCCTCATTCGCCATCCAAGCAGAAAAGCGTGATATTGCTGTAAGGTAGTCAGTGAATATCATAAAATAAAAATAGTGAATCTGAGTTTGTGGGGTTGTCAGTGTTACTTTTAAATAAGTATTTTAGGCCTCATTCGCCATCCAAGCAGAAAAGCGTGACATTGTTGTAAGGTAGTCAGTGAATATCATTTAAAAAATAAATAAATAAATAAATATCTCAGTTTGTGGGGTGGTTAGTTTCAAATAAGTATTTTACGCCTCATACGCCATCCAAGCAGAAAAGCGTGATATTGCTGTAAGGTAGTCAGTGAATATCATTAAAAAAATAGTGAATCTTAGTTTGTGGGGTTGTTAGTGTCACTTTTAAATAAGTATTTTAGGCCTCATTCGCCATCCAAGCAGAAAAGCGTGATATTGCTGTAAGGTAGTCAATGAATATCATTTTAAAAAATATATATATATATCTCAGTTTGTGGGGTGGTTAGTTTCAAATAAGTATTTTAGGCCTCAGTCGCCATCCAAGCAGTAAAGCATAATATTGCTGTAAGGTAGTCAGTGAATATCTTAAAAAAAAAAAAAATAGTGAATCTGAGTTTGTGGGGTTGTCAGTGTTACTTTGAAATAAGTATTTTAGGCCTCATTCGCCATCCAAGCAGAAAAGCGTGACATTGTTGTAAGGTAGTCAGTGAATATCATTTAAAAAATAAATAAAAATATCTCAGTTTGTGGGGTGGTTAGTTTCAAATAAGTATTTTAGGCCTCATTCGCCATCCAAGCAGAAAAGCGTGACATTGTTGTAAGGTAGTCAGTGAATATCATTTAAAAAATAAATAAAAATATCTCAGTTTGTGGGGTGGTTAGTTTCAAATAAGTATTTTAGGCCTCATTCGCCATCCAAGCAGAAAAGCATGACATTGTTGTAAGGTAGTCAGTGAATATCATTTTAAAAAAAGTGAATATGAGTTTGTGGGGTTGACAGTGTTACTTTTAAATAAGTATTTTAGGCCTCATTCGCCATCTAAGCAGAAAAGCGTGACATTGTTGTACGGTAGTCAGTGAATATCATTTAAGAAAAAAAATTAAAATAAAAAAATCTCAGTTTGTGGGGTGGTTAGTTTCAAATAAGTATTTTACGCCTCATTCGCCATCCAAGCAGAAAAGCGTGATATTGCTGCAAAGTAGTCAGTGAATATCATTTTTAAAAAATAGTGAATCTGAGTTTGTGGGGTTGTTAGTGTCACTTTTAAATAAGTATTTGTTGCCTCATTTGCCATAGAAAAAGAAAATTGTCATATAGTGTGTAGTTCTGTGCAGTAACCCATTGTACTGCAGTTCAGCAACCCATTGTTAACCCATTCTATGGGTGACGGTATCTCTCAAATAAATAGTTAGGTCGTTGTGCGAGGCAGTGAGCAAAGTAAATTTTTGGGGTGGATTTTTAATTTCCTTTTATTTTAAATTTGTAATCAATCAGTATGTCAGACAGAGAGGTGACAGGCCCTTCACAGGGGAGGGGCAGTGGCACAAATGTTTCTGGAATAGGCACAGGCCACAGCAGAGGAAGGGAACGTGGCATTAGGGGTCTCTTGGCGAGGCCAGAGATACCGGTGTCATCTAGCGGTCGTGTGTTGACCACCAACCCAGCAGTTCTTGAATGGTTGACTCAGTCATCCACTTCCTCCCAGATGACATCGGACACCCCCAGCCTGTGGGTCTGTCTGTGGGTTCGTCAGATACAACTCTTAGTTGGCATGGGCCTGGAGCACCTCCACTGTCCTCACCTGTCCTCAGCCTGCCTCTGTCCTTTTTGGTTCCCTCAGCCAGAGAAGTACTATATGCTGTGGGCTCTGAGCCACTATACAGCGAGGACGAACTACTTGAGGACAGTCAGCAGCTACTGGGAAGCCAAGAGGTGGAGCAGAAATCCGCTCCTTCCAGTAGGCGGTCAAGTACTGATGAGGAGAGTGTAGTGGGAGGTGATGGAGAGAGCGGTCAGGCTTTGTACACAGAGACAGTTGAAGAGGACATTAGCGACGTGCAAACTGTAGTTGATGATGATGTAGCCGATCGCACTTGGGAGCTGGGTGAAGCAAAGGCTTCATCATCATTATCGTCATCTGCAGACGAGACTAACAGCTTGCGCGTGAGGCAGCGTTGCAGCCAGCAAGTCGGTAGTGTGGGTGGGAGTCAACGTAGTGGCAGCAGTGCGAGGTCGGGAGCCAAACGGGCACGGGGTAGACCGCACTCTTGAAAAGAGTGGCACAGCGGCTCAGCCAGGCAGCTGAGGTACTACTCCGTCAGTGCGGAGTGTTGGTGGTAAAATCGCCTACTCGGCGGTGTGGAAGTTTTTTGTTAAGACGCCTGAGAAGGTGAACATGGCTATATTTAGAATCTGTGGTCAGAAAGTGAAGTGTGGCCAGGGTGCTAATGTTGGCACCACGGCCCTGCGCCAACATATGCAGCGTCACCACAAAGTGGCCTGGGAGAACCATGGCTCAGATGTGGTGGTCCAGTCGGCAGCAGCAACAGCAGCATCACCCAGTGGCACGCATCCCATTTCGGGCAGTCAAGGCTCCAGCACCTCTGCCGAAGGGAGCTGTCTCTCATCATCTACCGCTCCAGATGCTCCTGCTCCTCATTCTCTTATTCATCACCACTCATTATGGCAGCAGTCATTCACCGAGGCGATTGCAAAGAGACAGCAGTATGCATCCAGCCATCCTACAGCGCAGAAGCTGACCATGCTCCTGTCCAAGTTTCTCGTGCTGCAGTCCCTCCTTTTTCAACTGGTGGACTCCAATAGGTCTAAAATAGGTCTTTTAGCCCACCCCCAGGTGAAATTTTATAAACGTTTCATCGACGATATTATTTTTATATGGCATGGTAATTCCACAGAACTCAAAGAGTATATTGATGTTTTAAATAGAAACTACTGGAATTTATCATTCAGC